>JAHBCN010001897.1:0-104507 GCA_019359885.1 Listronotus oregonensis | reverse complement strand
GAATTAAAAAGAGAATACTCTATACGTAAAGCATTAAGTATTAATGCATAATTACCTACTATTTAATAAAAAATAACAATTTTATTTTCGTACTATTACAACCATTTACAACTTTTAGTAAAAAATCGGCCACTCCTTATAAAACATGAAAAAAGTAAAAACTGTACAAGAAAATTAACAATATTGGAAATTAAATTTACTTTATATTCGTTTCTACAATTTGAAAGCTTCTGAGAAGTTTCTTTTAATGATAAGAGGATTGTTAACTAGTTTTAGGCTTTAGCAACAATAATCAAGTATTATTGACTAAATTTAAGATAAAATTAAAATAGACCTAACAAATTTATGTTTGTCATACGGGTATGAAAACTACCACATGCCCTTAAAAAAACAGTATTAGATCTCAAATACCACAAACAAAACCATATTTTTATGATCCGAACTAAATTATAAATTATGTTATTTATAAAACTTCTCGCAAATTTAATAAATTTTGTAGAGATGCAAATTCCATAAAAAGGTTGCATTTGCCACCGAAACATTAATGAATTTTAAAATCCTTTACAAGGTTTTTTTAATAGCTATTTACCCGACCAGGGTATTAATATTATTATACGTATTTTTTATATTAATGATCAAAGTCGTTTAACTTGCGAGTCTAGCGAGCACATTAAGGGTAGAGATCGTTAATCGCCTATTAATGTCCGAGCTTGTCACAATACTTTTTCGGCGATCATATTGTTATTAAATAGTGGAAATCATAATTCTTTTTTTTTTAATGTATCTATATTAATTTTTGGCTACAAAATTGACAGGTACTTTAATAATTGTATAGTATAAACAGCTGAAATACACAAAACAATGTTATGTTTTGTATATTTTAGTTGCCTAAATAATATAAAATCATGTTTTTTAATGCAGGATTTTAAAAACGTTTATAATACTTATAAATAAGCGATCACAAAGCGGCCTTGTCTGACGAGTAACCCAAACAACCTTCTTTAAAGGTTAAAAAAATTGAAACAGCGAAAAGTTACGCAAGAAAAGGTACAAATCTTATTAAAGAAAGGTACTGTAACGCCGCACTCCAACCTTTTTATGATAAATTAAGTTTAAAAAGTCATCTTTTTTAAAAGACGAATAGAAATAATTTTGAAATAAAAGTTTTCCAATTTTAGTAATAAACCATATATTAAATAAGGGTTAAAAAATGCCTGTAAAGGCTTATTTCAAGATTTTATTATTTTTATCATTTATGTAGGTTTCCATGAACACGTCCTAAAAACGTTTGCCAATTTTGGGACACCCTGTGTAGGTTGAAACAGGAACGGCACAAGGAGCATTTTTTAAATGGTGTCATCTAATTTTTAATATATTAGTGATTTTAATTACAGTTTTAAAAGTATTTTTATAAAATAGAGGTATTTTTTATGTTAATATCACTAATATACAACGCATTTGTTGACCGTCTGATTACTTACATTATGAAAGAAAAAAATGATGTAAAGCTTTTCCAACATAAAATTTTCAAATTCACAAAATGGTTGTTTAAGAATGTTTATTGCTTTTCTTAAAACAAAGAATATAATAATAGCATGGCATAAGAACAAGGAATATTATTTATTCCATACAGCGGATGCCTTTTACCGAGAAGTGCTTACATTATTATATATTATAGACTTGAATTTATATGTTAATATTTTAACCAAAAAAACACTAGTGAAATGAACTTACAACAGGTATTTCAAGTTTAAATTAGAAGAATGGTAATAAATGTAAAATCCTCATTTTTCGGAATTATTAAGCAGCATGTAGTTGGTTATAAACCTCAAGATAATTGTACATCTCTACTTTTTTTTCTTTTGATAGTTCACTAGGATTTGATGCTCCAGTGCTTACATACTGTTGATCTGCCAAGGTTTGTAAAAAAAGTCCCCAAGTAAGTTGAGTTTAATTTAGAATACACTTGCAATGTCAAGTTAAAAGGAAACAGTTTTTGTGGCTCAAAAGAGAAATTTAAGTTTTCTAGCAGGTGTTGTAGCTAAGGATGTAAAATATTTCTAGCATTTGGAGTCATTCTCGATAGAAAAGCCTACAAAAATAAATGATTATTTGTTCTGCAAAATTGGCCCCTTAAATGTAGGGGATAAGAAGTGGCTGACTTTTTTCGCTACAGTAAATATGAGTGTGTCTTTGAAGGGTTAAATTGAACATATTTTTGATACCCCAGTGTAGTATAAACCGAAGGTCCCCTACGCTTTTTCCCAAATCAGACTTAAGGTAGGCTTTCACTGATAAAAAAGGGTAAGTAACACAGTAATCGCCGACTATTTAATTAAATGTTCGAATTAAAAACCAGAGTAAACAGAGTTCAAAAGGAATTTATCAATTGCTTAGGTTTCCGTCAGGTACAAGAAGGATTTCAATTTGAACATGCAATTAAATAGTAGGCTATTACTGTGTTGGTAATCCTTTCTTATCATTTTAGTTGAAATAAATATAATTTGTTAGGCATTGTAAGTTAGTATATTTTTTTAACATCCCAATAAGGCTGAGGCCTAAGCACTTACGTACCGTGGGTGTCTTAAGTGTGGTAAGAGGGAGTTTGTTCACACGGGACTTAAATATTTGAAGGCTGGGAGGAGAAGGAAAAAGTGCTGCGGGTAGCAGCTTCCATAGTTTGGACACTCTAGGAATAAAGAAACGGGAAGTTCGGGGCTTTTCAAGTTAAACTGTAAAAGGATGCATAAAAGTTGGACTACGTATTGCTCTGTTGGGAGCTACCAGAGGAAGAATAATACTGGCCAACTCCTCTAAGCAGAAGCCGTAAAAATACCTATAGAAAAGCGACCGATCCCCCACAGCTCGACGGTGGGCAAGAGAAGAAAGCCTCTCTGTAAGCTTGGGATCATTAATAAGACAAACAGCTCTTCTTTGAATGGAGTCCAGAATGCTAAGTGATGTAGGAAACGCCATACCCCAGACATAAGGGACAATATTCTAAAGAGGGTCCGATTTGGGATACATACAGAGTATACAGATTGGAAGAAGAGAAATACTTTCTGGCTCGAAAGAGGAATTCAAGCTTTTTTGAAGCTGCCGAGGCTATGGATATAATGTACTTGTGCCAATTTGAGGTCATTCTTGAAAGTAACGCCGACTTTAGATTAAACGACTTTTTGTTCTGCAGAACTTGGCCGCTCCTATGTAACGGATGAACACTGGCAGACTTTTTCGCGACAGCGAACAGGACGGTGTTTTGGAGGCATTAAACTGAACAAGATTTTTAGCGCCCCAATCTAAGATAAGTTTGAGATCTTGTAATTGACCGTAGTTTAAAAACTATCAAGTTTGGGTCATAAGTGTTATAGGTTTTTGTATGTTGTTATGAACAAAGTTTAAATTAAATTAAGTACATATGCACACAATGTTTTTGGCAGTAGGGGGCGTCCATCAATTACGTGAGGCATTAAGGCGGAGGAAAATCTCACGATATCTCACCAAGAGGGGAGGAAGGGTCTTGGCAAATATCACGTAATTTTTTGTCCGCAAAACACAGTGAAAAATTGCAAGAAAACTTGGTTAAAATAGGTTAAACTTGTTTCTCCACTAAAATATAGCTAATACAATAAGCTAATCTTACAGAAGGATATGTTCTTACTATGATTCTAGTAGTTTTAAATACTAGTCTTAACTATTCTTAAATAAAAATAAGTAGGCAAATTCTGTGTTTTGTTTTAATCCAATGCAATCAAGCACGGATTAACGTATTTACACTAAAAATACGCATTTTGAATAATTTCACTTAAGATTACGGGAGGAGAGTCAAGCCAAATCTCACGACATCTCAGGAAGGGGGAGGGAGGCCAAAAAATTGCCAAAATCGCCCAACGTAATGAATGGACGCCCTCCAGGTAATGTAAGTGTTTTAATTGTCGCCGTCTATTAAGTTAGACTTAAATTAGGACATTCAAAATTATCAAAAATACTTGTTGTTACATGCACTAAAAGTGTATATATTAAACATAATTTTATACCTAATGCACTTTAAGTCATCATGTTTCTTATTATCTAATAAAACTAATATATTTTCTCGCTCAAGATGAACTAATACAGGGAAGTTTATTTGCGCTTTAGCCATTCAACACTACCGCGAGCTGTTTGTTGCAGTACTTCCGGGGAAAATAGGCATGGGAAAAGTACCACCAGGACCTGTGGACACCATCACCAGCTCACCACTTTCAAACCTAATTTCTATTACTTGACCGGTTTGGAAAGGGCAGATCCGTGTAATCTGACCAAACGTTAAAGGCACGCTTTTGGCATCTACATCTTTTCGCTTCAGTTTTGCAGGATACTTTGAGATTTTGAGCTAAGGTTTTTTACTTTCCATCTACTTCCTGCAAAAAAGATTATAATTCATTGGTACATATTGTTTATTTGTTATGCGTTATGTTACAAAATCTGTGGCAGCAAACAAATAAGTATATCCCCACATTAGATAAGAATGTGTTTTTATCTTAAAAGCAAATAAAGTTTTGCTTCAAGACGAGAAATTTTATGGTTTTTTTCGTATTTTAATTAAAATTTCTTTGCAATGAACTAAAACATTTATTTTTATGTATTTGTATCAAGTATTAAAAAAAATTATTAAAAATATATTTATATTATCAATTTTCATAATTTCATGAATATTAAATACATTAGCTTTAAGGCCAACAGCCTGATTACTTTTGAAACCTTATATTTAATTAATATGTTTATAGACGATATTGTACAGAGATATCCAAACAGGACTGGACAAGCCTTGTTTTTGACTTTACCTGTACTTTTAATTAAAAAAACAAATGTAAAACTCGGAAAAATCCTATCAGTAATATGAAGTTTTTTCCCTTTAAAACATCATTTGGTATTGTTAATTAGGGTTTTTGCCCAGACTGACAACCCTATTGGATACAGGGGTATAAAATGTTGGGTAAGGGAGCAAAAAATCGTCATCTTTAATATGTCAGCCATTTTGCCACTTAAAGTTGAACCCCTAAGGTGTCTAAATCCAAAGGGCCTACAGTTAGGAGATACCGAGGGGGTAAAACAGGTCAAAATTATAGCCCAATTTATACATGGTGTTTTTAATTGAATGTCAATATTTAAGGGCAATTTTGGGTTCAAAAAAATTTCATATAAATAACGTATAGTGAAGGTCCTAAGTTCGAGATACAGGGTGGTAAAATTTTCAAAAGTAAATCATTTATTAATAATATCATCATACCACTTTAAATATTTTAATAAAATTTGGCATACATAAATATATCATCTATGGAGGGATTTTAGTGTATACATTTTTTTTACGGGTTTTTGGGATGATTTTCAGATATTGACAGTACGTCACCTGATTTATCTTAAAATAAAAAAAATTTCTGAAATCCCAATAATTTTTAAGCAAGTTATACTTTGTTTTAATCCAATATCGTTTTGCTAAAAATAAAACCATTTCTCTGCATGATCATAACAATATCGGTAAACAATATCACCATGCAATGAAACATCTAGATTCTAGGTAAAAACCGTGCGTCGGACTAGAAAAAATATGAGCAGATTTGATCTCCTAAATTTTTTAGTCCGACGCACGGTTTTCATTAAAAAAAAATTAAATCTAAATATTTCTTTGCATGGTGATATTCTTTACCGATATTGTTATGATCATGCAGAGAAAAGGTTTTTATTTTTTTAAACGAACACCGTGCATCGGATTGAAAAAATTAAGTGATCAACTTTGCTTATAAATGATTGGGGATTTAAAAAATATCAATGACGTACCATCAATATCTGCCAAAATATGCAGGTCAAATTCCTTACGAACGCCACTGGTGGAAATAAAAAAAATGTAGTACCCAAAAATGCCTCTTGATACATGGTATATGTATTTCCTTTTATTAAAATATCTAAATTGGTATTACTGATATTAATAATAAAACGATTTATTTTTGAAAATTTACCACCCTGTTTTTAAAACTTAGGACGTTGACATACGTTCATATGAAGTTTTTCTTAAAATGATCCCAAAATTGCCCCTTTAAATGTTGACATTCTATTAAAAACACCCTGTATAAAGTAAGCACTAGGGATAATTTGACCCCGTTTTATGCCTTGGTATCCATCTACTGCAGTTTGGATGGACACCTTAAGGGGTTCACTAAATTGAAATGACATATTATCGATGACGATTTTTTCCCAAAAATAGGTTGTCAGCCTGTGCGGAAACATAATTAACAATACTAAATGAAGATGTTTTACGGGACAAACTCCATATTACTGATGACGATGATTTGTCGGCTCTAAATCTTGACCAGTATTATAATATTATTTTGTATCTTGATATTTTTTTAATGAAATGCCCTATTTTTTAAGTGATTATAATGATAAAAAACCAATTGAACCTTAAATAAATCGACTAAGGGTCTAGCCAATTTATTTGTCAATTGGTTTTTAATCTTCATTTTTTAATTCGGTGGTAAAAATTTTTGGATTTGGTGATAAAAATGATATAATATGACTTTTTGTATTTTTTTTTCAAAAGTACAGATACAGAAGTCAAAAAAGCGGTCTGTCTAGCCCTTGTTGGATTAACCGGCATTTTGCAAAAATAATAATTAGAAGGAAAAAAACAATTTAAAAGCAAATTGATTAATTTTTTTTCTTGTTACTAAAGGAAATATGACCATTAAAAAAAAGAGCAATGAGTATTTTTAAATTACCCTTTGAGTCTCTGATTCTATTTATTTTGTTGAATAGCACAATTTTTCTCAGTAAATTGCTTTTATTATCTATTAAAGTATTTTAGCATCTTTGTCATGATGTCTGTTGTTAATTTAATTGGTCCCTATTTTAGGCACAGCAAAGAACCTCCTATCCATAGTCACCACATATAGTCATCCTTTTTGCAAAAAATAAAATTAAAAAGTATGTTAGATTTAGTTTTTTAGTTATAAACAGGTGCAACGGACCTAAAAGAGTGTTAAAATATTAAACAAAAACTAATAAAGCTTATTTCAAATTGTAAGAATTATTGTTATAACGTACCTATTGACTTTAAATGATGAAATTTTACGTAGATATATAAACAATATGCCTTTGATGAAATTATAATTCATATGTTGGTTTTATAAAGTAGTGGCATTAGAATTTTTAAAACTGCAATTAATTTGTGCATCGAATGTTATACACGTGATAAACATCCTTGAAAATGAGAACATTTAAAGCAGTAATCTATTGAATAGACTACCTGTGATATTAAAAATTGCATATTTATAAATTTGCACCAATTAATAAAACTATGTATTATAAATTTGTTGGCATCAAACAGTAAAATCCATTATTCCCTGACATAAATGACTGTGACATTTATTGCCGGCAAACAGCGTAATACTTTATTTGACTAACCAGTACTAACCCTTCAGTCTTTCTCTGTCATGCATAGGCAAATAAATAATAAATAATAAATAATTAAAAATAATTATTACGCTATTTTCCTACAATGGATTCAGGCATTACAGAAAAGGACTAAATAGTTAGTTAAACACTGTAATATTAAGAATACTCTCGAAGATTTAAATAGCTAGAAGTTTGAAAGGACTTATTAGTTTTATGTGTAAAGGTTTTGAAGGAAACAAACGGCAAGAAAGAGGAGATGAGATCTCTGTATTTTGTGCATGGCCCAGTTCGCAACTATATAAAATTAATTTTTTAAAATTTTATATTAATTTTGTTAAAAACAGCGATTTCATTTTACTTTTTTATTGGCATAGGTAGCTGCATAATATCATTTATTTTAGCATAATTGTCTACAATACATACAGTGTGAGCTCTTTATTGATGCATTTATTTGTGTATATGTATGTATATTAATCTCGAAAACAACGAAAGTTAAAAAACAGTACTTAAATGTGAAAAGTTTTATAGAATTCCGTTTGTAATTTCAAGACGCCCGCGGCGAACTTTAAACTTTTTTGTTTTTCGAGATATCTTATGAAACTGAAACGTGTTTGTAAGTTTAGTTGTAAGAAATTTACTACCAATTTTTCTACAATTTTGTACTGGACAACTTTTCCGACAACTTGACTAGAATTTCCGGAGGTAAATTCCCGGCTAATTGCCATCCACGATGATGATGATGAGTTCTATGTTTGTATGTATTTAAAAATATGTGAATACATTTTTAAGCAATATTTTATGTAGAAAAAAGGGAAATTATTTTTATTTTGAATGTAAATATTTAAAAAAATTTACAAACCCCAATTTTATCATTTGTGGGTTTATATAAAAAGAACAATTGAAAATTAAATAAAGGATGAGAAAGATTCTAAAATATTGAATTTTTAAAGTTTTTTATTGTAAAAAAAAATTTTAAAGGTCCTTTGTCAAAAAAAATTTATAAATTAACCCAGTGTCTATTGATGTAATGTGTTTATTCTATTTCAGGGCATTCTCGCGCCACTAACGCCCACAAGATCAAAGCATTCTTCTTTCTGCAGGACTTGGACAAGGATGGGAATTAGATCATGGCTTTGTTCCGCTTAAGCCTGGTTTTCAATAGAAAGACTGGAGTTTGTGCAGAAATATATAATAGTCCAGTAAATGAAAGGACAAAGCTGTAAATAAATCTGTACAGTTGTCCCTTGTGCGCAATTCTTAGGTCTTTATAGGGATGCTTTTGAGCGAAAAAAAGTTTATCAACATTTAAAGGCGGGAAAGGGCTAAAAATGGCCTTTTAAGGCAAGAAAAATGGGTTTCCCGCTAATATCCACCAAAATATGCGAATAAGAGAACTTTTGTTTAGACAAAAAATGAAGATCGCCTTGTAGTCTACAAAAATGGTCCTTATAATTTTTTTCGAGATAACGCGACCCAAAAGTCTCCTCATTTTAGCTGCCGCTCTACTGCTAGAATGCTGCTATCTTGATGGATTCACCTATCATTGCATATGAGTTTGAGTCCATTCTGATTTTTCTAGAATATTAAAAAAGGTCAAAGTTTTTTTTCACAATATTTTGCGAGTATCTCATTAATTTATTGATTTTTTTAAAATGGTTTGTTATTAACATTTCTTTTTTATAATGAGACCTTAGCAAGTGTTTAATGATGCCCACCGGCATTTTTTAGCCTACTACCACATCTATCCGGTGTGGAATGTTATGGATTTGTCGACGGCCGTTTTTGCGAAAAATATTGGTGTTTGGAAAAAAATGATAGGGACCATTTTTGTAGATTTAGAGGTGATCTTTATTTTTTATATAAATAAAAATTCTCTTATTCCCATATTTTGGCAGATATTGGCAGGAAACTCATTTTTGGGACTTGTGGGGGCTCCCAGCGGGTTCCTACGTCGGAATCGTGATAAACTTTTTCTCGCTCGAAAGCATTTGCGAAGACCTAAGAATTGCGCCACAAATGAAAACTGTACAGATTTATTTACAGCTTGGGGTACTTTCAGGTTTTCAGTTACTGGACTATACATATATAATTGCATTTTACTAATTATCCAATAACTATCCCTTAATAATGTAAAATAAACTAAAATATATGAAAATTTACTTAGATATATGAGTCAATTTATTTATGGTCAACTTCTAAACATACCGTATAACATTAAACAACCTTATTGAAATGTTTGTATTTGGTGTAGTTTAATCGACCGAATCTCCTCTACAATTAACAAAGGCAACTAAATTTCGAATCGAAATAATTGAATAATTAAATGCAAAAAGGTAAAAAATTGTTGGTCTACTGCACTTTGATACCGTTAATTTTGTTTATATATAATTAACAACTTATACAAATGCTAATGCATGTCGTATTCATCATTGTTTATGGTGATAAAAATTAATAATTTATTAAAATTAAAATGTATAAGTAACTAATTTTTGTATTAAAATATAAGATAGTTGCTATTCAATCTATTGCGATTTAATTAAATTATAAGAATGCATTATTTGATGGGTATTTTATACTGCGTATTTTTTTAAACAGGTTTTTAATTTTATAGAATTAGTAAGTTCAAACAAAATTAAAAGTTCGGGAGCATATAATTTAAGTAAAAATACTTCATACAGTTTGTATTAATTAATTAGATAAAATTTAACTTTGGCAGCACTTTTTGTGCGAAAACATTTTGTTGAAATAAATGTTTTAACGATTTATAAACTTTTAATAGCAACAAAAACATTTTTTATTTGTACATATTTTAAATGGTACATAAAACTCTCTACCTAGATAAAAGAACTCAATTTGCATATTGCATTTTTTTACCAAATAATATTTTACTGGTCTTTTTTAATCACGTGGATTGTTAAAAAATGTGAAATTGGGCTCGAAGTTGTAATAATCAAATACGTTTAAAAATATCTTGTAGTGCGCCAAGCCAAGTTCAACCTCACACATGCAGTGTGTATATTACACGAAACATTTCCCTTATATGCCTTTGTTATCGTTAGATTTAAAGTATGATATTTGGTTGTATTTGTTTATTCACATAAGTATTTCAATCACCCATGAAAAAATTTAAAAAGTTATGTCAAATGGTTTTCAAGATATTCGATTTTTAAAATCGTGTAGCTCATTAACTCTTTAAAATTACGGAGCACTTGCCGATGGAGTAAAAGCTTAAAATTTGGTATGTAAGTGTGTTTTAGGACACAAGTAAAAAAAAATCCCAAAGAACCACATTCTTACTCGAAATGCTTTGAAATATGGGCGGTAATATCGTATTTTTAGGGGTATTTTAAAAGTTTGCAGTTTGATTGAAAATAAGTTTCTGCGGTCATAATACCTATAAGACCCCAAACCAGTCACGATTTAAGGGACAATTAAATAAGCAATTTTCATACTTCATATTTAGTCCAAAAGTTAATTCTACCTAGGTGCAGAGCAAGGTATACTGAGAGAAAAGACATGAGATCCCCTCGCCATATTTTCCATTTATTGTACTCAGAAAATAAAAGAGATCCCAAGAAAAACACTTATGTAAAATAAAGGCCAAGTTCCTAACCAAAAATCTAGGCCACCTAAAGTAATGAGATCTAAAATTAGATCAAGTTCTGTCCACAATTTTGTTCAATTGTTTTTTTTTTTGGCTTGGCAAGTTTTTTACTGATTTGTCTGTATTAATGAAAAAACTGCCTGTATTAATAAAAAAAGAACAATTATTAAACAGATAGATCCATAAGAAACTTGCCAAGTCAAAGAAGAGTGGAACAAAATCGTGGATAAAACTTGGTCTAATTTCATATCTCAGTACTTTAAGCGGCCGAGATTTTTAAATAAGAACTTAGCCCCTATTTTCCAAAAGTGTTTTTGGTGGTTTGCAATAAAATTAAAATAATTCAATATTTAAATCTAGTTTTTAATTTTTGTTCATTAAAGACGGTGTTAATTCCGTAATACTTGCTATTTTCTATCGATAAACTAGACTGTATAATACAGTATGTTATACTTAGTTTTTTTTTTAATAAAGATTGCACTTGGTTTAACGCAAATCTTTTTATTGTGTGCTCTTAAAACATAAAGTTAATTATAACTTATATATTTTTAAGGCGTTTTCGACAAACATTATATAAACTTTTTCTTTCCGCGACTCTTAGGTAGTATGGGCTCCAAAAGAAGAGCAAGTTTTCTTATTAAATATTTTAAATCTTAAGAATGGGTCTAACTTTACAAAATTGGTATTTTAGAAATATGGCATTTATTTAGTATATAATTTGGTAATGTACTGTAAGTAGATAATATTATTACATATCGTTTTTATAGAAGCCTTTAAAAAGTAGCCTTTTCCAAATGCTATAAACCAAATATAGAAGAGTTCACAAGAAACTAATAAAAAGTCTATGAAGTGTGTCGTATAGAAGAATTTTCTAGCTTTGGGCCAGTTATTGTTAGATATCCGAACGATTGATATATCATAATATCATTAGTAAACAGAGTGTCCAATAATAATTAAATGGCGATATTTGCATGCCTGTTTTTCAAATTAGACTTAGAGACATGCCTAAGAAAATTATTATTAAAATGAAGGGTACTAACGTCAGAACAATTAGGAATGGAGTTAATCGTTTAAGGGGGAAGATCCTTAATATGAAGAGGAAAGAGTTCTAGTAACAACTCTGTTTCTTTTGAGCCTTTGGGTATCCTAGAAAAATGCGATTATAAAGAGTGGAGCTTTGGTCTTTAAGGAAACCAGGCTCAAAAGTTTTTCCCAAAAATTTGAACAAAAATAAGAAATAAAAGATTTAGAAGCTGCAAAAGAATTAGTTTGGCTACTCCAAGGGAAAGAGCTGTGTCAGCTAAACGGATCTTAGCAGACGTATAGTCGTGAAAAGGTCTTGTATTGTCTTGTTTATATTTTGTTTATTTTTTTAATAAGCCCGGCTAGTCCCAAACAAATTTTTTTTTAATAAATGAATTGTTTTCTCATAGAGTATTTGATCCCACAACCTTAAAATATTTCGTTTGTTGTTTATATTAGCTACATTTTTTTTAAATTCAATTAAAATATATATTTTAGAAAACAAGTTGGATATATCTGATCATATGTAAACTTTATTTTGGGACTAGAGTTAATTAATATTAAAATATATATTTATATAATATATGGTATTTATTATATTATATTATTTATACAAATATTATAATATTATATTATATAATTTAAATATATTATATATATCTTATACATTATTAATATAATCATATATTATTTTTATATTATATAAATATCATCATACATATTTATATTACATATAAATATATATTTTATAATTAATATATATATTATATATATATATATATATATATATATATATATATAATAATATATATATATATATATATATATATATATATATCTCGCTTATTCCATATATCACTTATTGTTTGTCCCATTTCAAATAATAAAATTTAAAAAAAGTTACTCTTGAAAAAGATTTCTTACCTTGTAGTGCATATCGCTTCGCTCGGTTATCTCCAGTACCAACTTTGTCTTTTACACCACATCTTGGCAGTGTCATAGTTTCTAAAGTCTTGTCATCTAGCTCTCCTGCAAAAAAATATTTTTTTAGTATTTATAAGTTCTAGAAACTCTTAAAGAGTGTGTTTATTTACTGACAAAGGAAGAAATACTTAAAATTTCCAACGCATGCTCTTACAACATAGTCGACGCTTTCATAATAGGAATCGGTCCCGGCTTTAAATTTTTAAATAAAAAATACTTTTTTAAAACTTCGTGAGTGGACTTATTTAAGTGTGACCTACAACTTTTTTATTTTTAAAAATTTTGGGAATGGTGCGTTCTTGATGTGGCATGAGTCAAACATGTAAATTTAACGAGGTAAAACTCTTTCGCATTTACTCGACTAAGTTTTTATAATGCAAACATATTGACCTCCAAAATATTGGGGCATTTCGCTGGACCTAATCTTTTTTTTTTATACTAAACATGTCAACATTCATGATTTCATGATTTATAAAATCACGCACTAATTTTTGAAGTTGCTCAGAAGATAAATATTATACATGTTAAGTTACTTGCCCACAATGAGTCACTCACGAAGTTTCCAAGGAGTATTTTTTATCTCAAAATTTAAAGCCGGGGCCGATGCCTGTAACAATCGCATAATATTCTCAAAACTTAGTTCTCTTACTAATTCGAAATAATATTAAAGCTTTTTCATTTAAATATCTTTACGTTTGGTGGTAAGGTTAAACTAAATCTTTATATTTTATGAAAAATGTATTAAAAAAAATATAAAATAAAAAATCCTAATCTGGAGAGATAACTTTTAAGGTTTTTTTGGCGCTGATTACGAATCCGAAGTAAGTTTTGTGTTGATTTTTTCAGTTTTTGAGTTATGTGTCTTATTTTAACGTAACTACATATAATATTGCCTGGCAATCATTTCAAAACTTATTATTGTTTAAACCAGTTACACCAAACTAAAAAAAAATAAATTTGGAAAATTTTATTTCTACTATCAAAACAACGAACAAAAAAATGGTGAAATTATATATACATGGTTTTTAAAGAAAACCGATTTTAATTGTTAAATGCATAATCATAATTAAATTTAACGGGTAATCACTGAATTTGTAGAATCAATTATGCCTCCCAAATATAAAATGTAAAACGCGTACTCATAAGGGCTAACTTCTGTGTTTCGATTATTCCATTTATAATGCATAATTTTTAAAATTAATTTATTTAACTCCTAAAAACCTTCTGTGGTTAGTCATCTTCTCTTTTTTATCTTCCAGTCCACAAAGACTAAACCTAAATAGTAACCTACCGTGGGTGTCTAAGGTGGGGTAAGAGAGAGTTTATATATTTGAAGATTTGGAGAAAAAGGGAAAGTCTCTGTGGGTAGCAGGTTCCATAGTCTGGACACTCTAGGGATGAAGGAACGAACTAAGTGGAAAATTTGAGGCCCCTTAAGTGGGACTGTAAAAGGATGCATAAAAGTGGCACTACGCGTTGCTTTGTTGGGAGCTGCCAAAAGAGTTAAACTAGCCAACTCTTCGGAACAGAAGTCGTGAAAATACCTATAAAAGAGGAACAGATCCCCTACATACTTAAAGAAAGAAGATTTTCTTTAAGTGTGGGATCATTAATAAGACGAACAGATCTTCTTTCAATGAAGTTAAGAATGCTAAGTGTTGTAGAAGACTAATCTGGTATACATACAGAGTATACGGATTAGAAGGGGAAAAATACTTTCTGGCTCGAAACGAAGTCCAAGCTTTTTCAAAGCTCCTAATGCTATAGATGTAATGTGTATGTGCCAGTTAAGGTTATTCTTAAAAGTCACACCCACAAGATGAAACGATTCTTTGTTCTGCAGAACTTGGACACTCATATGTAACGAATGAACATTGGCAGACTTTTTTCGAGATAGCAAACATACTGTTCTTTGGAGGCATTAAACTGGACAAGATTTTTTGGCGCCCCAATTCAAGATTAGTTTACAGTCTTGTAAAAGAGATACCTGTATTGACCTGCGCTTTTTTTTTTGAAATCAGACTTGCAGGGTGGCTTAAAAAAATAATTTTAGAGTGGGAGGTACTATCGTCAGCAAAACTATAAATGGGATTGATTGTGGAGGAAAAAATGTGTAGAAGAAACAGGTGGAAGGCCGTAAGAAGGAAGTTTGTTAAGAAGCCCATCATGCCAGACCTGATCAAACATCAAAATAATGTTTTTCTGCATCTTTTAATTATTTTAATGAATTCAATGGGAATGTCATTACTTTACCATTTTAAATGTCACAAAATTTCCAGTGTAATTTTGCCGGAAGTTTGGGTACAATTAAAATTTCCGGATTTTTTTTTAGATTTTTTACATTAACGATAAAATACCAAATAAAGATAAGAAGATAAGTACGACATTCTCAGAAAATTATTTATTTTGTCATTTTTTTAGTCGAAAATAATAAGTCATCTCTTCTATTATATGAATTTAAAAAATTCCGATAAACTTCGTGACTTTTGATACCAAATACACTGACAGGAAAATTAGTTATTAATTTTTTAATGATACGTTTGGCTAATGATTACCTATAAACAATTCAGGTACATGATTATTATTATTATTTGTTTATACAACATTTGCATGAAAGGAAACCGGAGAGCCAAGAACAGCCAGAGCTTTGGTGGAAGATCGTAGAAAGGAAGCTTGTTAAGAAGCCCATTATGCCAGCCCTGATCAAAAGCTTGGATATGTTATGTCAAGAGCACCGATCTGGGATTCATCAAGAAACTTAAGGGACTTGTTTTAGTTGTATCAGACAAAGAAAAAAAGATCTTCTGTGACGAAATCCAAAATGTCCGTAATGTAAAATTTTGTGTTTTTCCAAATACTTTTTTAAATTCGGGAATTATTGAATTTTTCCATTACCTTACAAACAACAGAAAGAAGAGAGATAGGTCTATAATTAGAAGGAAAATAATTTTGCATCCTTTCTTGGTTACAGGTTGCACACGTGCAGCTTTCATCTTTTTATTTCATTAAAAAAGTAATTTGTGAAAGGTAGTAATTATTTGTATAATGCCCGTGGTGGCACTACCGCGTTGTCTAAAAGGTGCATGAAATGCAATCTGCATGTTTCGCTGCTTGGAGACCAATGAAGGAACGGGGGAATAAAATAGATTAATCATTAAAAAACCCGACACTCATGGTACCTATTACTTATTACTATCACCAAAACAAAAGGCATACATCACCCGTCATTACTTTTTTACTTGACCCACATAACGCCGTAAAACAAAATTATGAATAATTTTGGTAACCATCCTTTTCTTATCAACTGGAAAAACTATAAATTTAGAAAAAGTCAAGCCCACAAAGGTATATTTATAATTTTGCAAGATAATTTTCAATGTCTTATTTCCAATATAATTATTGAAGTTCTAGTTAATAACAATAATTTTTCATGTTAGGTCAAATAATGATTTATAATGGGTTAAGGTTTCTACCAGCATTGTAACAATTATTTTATTGCAAAACGTAGTAATATTTATCCATTTTTAATAAAAAATTTGCATTTTTATTATTTTGTCTGATGCTGGTGCTAAATTTAAATATTGTTTAAACTAAATTTTAGTAAGGTAAATTTATAAGAGACGTAAAAATTTAAAAGTATATTTACAGTTCTTTACTATACATAAGAAATGGAGTTTGACGTAATCTAATACCGATCAAAAACTTTCTTTAAATTAAAGCCCTTTTTACTACGTGATACAGGATCTTATTAAATTTTTGTTATACATGAAATATTTTATTATTAAAATTGGTACAGCTTATATTTTTGCTAAATCAATATATATTCTTTCCATCTTTTTTATGTCTTGATGGAAACGTTCGTCTTGATCCTTACTATAGTCAGCTAAATTCTTTGAAGAGCAATTAATATTGGAATTCAAAAAGTGAACCCTCACAATAACATCCTAAGTTTTTGAAACTATTCAACATTTTTAGATACTATTTTTATAATCAGGATCTTTTACGAAACCTAAAAATTTCTAGTTCTGTATTTCAAACAGAAACATATGCTTTACTGCACTGTGCAAAAGAAAATAATAAGAGGGCTTATAAAAAAAAGCGGATCTGCATAATAACAGAAAGCCAGGCGTCACTAGGGGCATTAGTAAACCCCAAGGTAATGTCCAGGCTGACATGGGAATGCCAAAAAGAACTGAAAGTCCTGGGAGAAACCAACAGGATAACTCTCCTGTGAGTACCAGGACATTTGGGAATAGTACGCAACGAAAAAACGGATGAGCTAGCGAGACATGGATCATCCACACCATAATTTGAACCAGAACCTGTCCTTGGAGTGACCAAAACCATAGCATGAGGGCAAACCAGGGAATGGATCCGAAACAAACACGAGGAATACTGGGCTAACCTTAGTAGAATTAGACATTGAAAAAGCTTCATAAGGGGCCCATGCAAAAGAACGAAGGAAGAACTACTCAGACAAAGTAGGAAAAGACTTTGCATAACAGTAGGTTTGCTAACAGGGCATGATAACCTAAGAGGACACCTACACAAGATGGGCGCATACAATGGGGACCCATGTTGCAGAATGTGCGTCGAGGGGGAAGAAATAGTCTACCATATACTGTGCGAATGTGAAGCGCTGAATTACAAAAGACAGGCTAATGGGAGGATTGGTATAAAAGGCAATGGGAGATTAGGCACAAAAATCAAGAGGCTGTGTTGCCTCCGGTAGTGAATTAAGACGGCTTTCAGGAAGAAGAAGAAGAAGAACCTTAAAATGTAGAAACAATATTCTTAAGACCATTTTTTTTGCTTGTTATAATTTTCTTAAAATTTGCATCCTTATATCAGGTCCCGTAAATATGCCTATCTTCAAGTTAGCATCAGATAATTTAGGAACTCGTGAACAAAGGTACTTAAAAATATTTTCATTTGGTGGAAATTTCTTTACCAACTGTTTCATCAAATGATGTTTGATGTGCAGTGGTAAAATCAATACTTTGTCAGTATATATCAAAGTCAAGTTAATAAAATCCTTTACTCCTATGTGTTTCAAAGAGGTCAATCAGTTTTTGTCAATGTAAATTTTTTGCTCTACCATTCTTTTTAAAATTTAACATATTTTGTTAAGAATATCTTTCCTTATTAACCAATAACGATTTTTTACAGTAGATCATTTCGTCATGTCATTTATTAATGTGTATATGTAAATAAAAAAATAAGTGTTTTGTCAAAACGAAGTTGGGTAGATCAAAATATATACGTTTTATATAAAGATTGTCAAAAAACATTTTCATCGCTGATCTGTGTAATTAAAATCTGTATAAAAAAGTGTTTATCTTTTTTAATTAGCTAAAAAGAAGAAATATAATTTATTTAAATAAATATTTATAAACGAAATACACTTTATGCTACAACTTTTTGCATTTCATCCAAATTGGTTACTTAAATCTAAACTGACAATTTACACCTATCTTTAAGCCATTATTTTTTAAAAACAATTTTACTTTATTAGCGACTATAACTTATTAAATATTTATTGGTATAAAAACTATGTTTTTAAAAATGCCCAATAATTAGTAAATAAACGTAATTTATATAAAATTATTTCTTTTATTTTAAACGGTTCTTTTATTACCCCCAAAGCATTGATGCTTTTTAGAAATAAAACAAAGACTTAAAAAATATTTGGTGTAAATATTACTTTAGGTAATTTAAATTTTTCTCGCCCAAAAAAAATAATTATTTTATTTTATTTATTTTCTTAATTTACAAGCCACACTTAACAACCTGCTTATTAAGGAGAATGTGGACAAGTAAAATGGATTGAAGACAAAATGTGTCTACGCCAACCGTTATCATATTAAAAAAACCATAAAAAATGTTAAGTTTTTTAAGAAACATTGTACGAAGATAAGGTAACACAGAGCCTTTGTTTGACCAGAGCAAAATAGAAAAAAGGAATTTGGAACAAATGTAAATAGTGCATTGGAATTGTATCACAGAAAATATATTTTGTTACAAAATTTGGACATTTTTTTTTGATTGTAAGTTTAATTTGTACTTAAACCAAAAATAGCTTTGATGAAGGGATGGTAAACAAGTATGTAGCATTATGGTACTCGGCAATAACCAGTTAAAAAAATATATATTAAAAATAAAATCTTACCTGTTACTTCTAATCCTGCAAAATTCTGAAAATCTTCTACTGCTCGTTTAAAACTACTTTCGTCTAAGAGTTGACTAGAATTTGCTTTAACTGGTCCTAAGTATCCATATTGCGATAAATATAACTGAAATAAAAAACAAAATACATTATAAAAGATAGTTTTCAAATTAAAATGAATAAAATATTACTTTTTTAAACATATTTTACAAAAATTCTAAAAATGTGTGCCATGTTCAACAGAATAGCTCTTATCTATAGCTTATTATGACCTAATATCTCTGATAATATTAAAATTTGGGCTTGAAAAACTTAGAAAATTATGGGAACGGTGTTTTCTCACATACTTCGACCTATATTTTTAATAAAAATTTAAATACCGAGGGACAACGAAATCACCAGCAAGTTTTTTATTTTTATGGGTGACAACAGAACGCTTTTAAATTTTAGAATATAACACCATCACTTCCGGTGTAAACGACGTAAATATTAATATTTTAAAACATCATGTATATTTTTTCAAAATTCAAAGTCTACAAGCCATTCTTGATACAAAACTTGCTTACCTGTCTTTGTAGATTTGCGAGAAAATAACCAAACAACAATACACGGAGTGCCTTTAAGGCAATTCTTGCAGCACTTCCGGTAAAACCGGAAATAATATTTTTATGACCTCAGTATATAGGGTCTTCAGAAAAAAATTTATTAAACAAACAAAAGATGATATTTATTTTTTCCCATATAACTGTATAATGTGCTGTGGCCTGGACATTTTTATTCGCCGCTAAATCAACAAAGATAGGTTCAGAATATAATACAGTAGAACCTCGATAAGTCAAACCTCGATAACATAAAAACCTAGGCAACTTAGTTTTTTTTGTGTTCTCTTCCCTTTAAAGCAGAAAATTTCGGTCACTTAAAGTTCAAAATATCTTAAACAAAAAAATTTTACCATTGGCCCTTGATGACCCAAAGTAGTACCTTTGGTACCCTTCATAACTTAAAGTATTTTTCAGTGACTCATCGGACGTAGGTATACAAACAAAAGGTTTGCTTTAAAACTTTATTACTTTAAACTACGGTTTTTTACTAAAACAGCTCGTTAATACACGTATAAAATTGAAAGATAATAAAGAAAACGTAAAATGAAACGAAAATTGAATATGCTAACATATCCTCTAACTAAACCTCGGTAACTTCAACTCTCGATAAGTAAAAAAACTCAATAACCTAAAATTTTTAACCTTCTCCTTGAGCTTTGGCTTATCGAGGTTCTACTGCACAGTTTTTTATCAGAAATATCCTGAAAATCTAAATCTTGAAAAATATACGGAGTCCTCTACTTGAAATATCAAAGTTACCACCTCCGATCCACATGATTACATTAAATATTAACAGAAATCATAGATCTTTATTTGCTCACTCCAATCAGGCAATTAGTAAAAGCTCAAATGGCCCTGATAAGCACTTGCAATTTACTCCCCATCTTGCGGAAGTATCTCAATGGCTCAATGGCTGAGTGGGAAATCATCTCTTTATAATGAGAATTGAGGACGATGTTTTAAAGGAATTAGATATGTCTGATATAATCAAACAATTAAAAAATCTAGAAAAGTGCAAGTTCTTTAATGACAGGGCATCTGACTCCATTCTATTAAACTTATAAGGATATTGTTTTTCGTATTTTGTTCTAATGTCGTAAGAACTGCACTTTAATTTTTAATTGGTATTATTTTAAAAATATATTTGTAAAAGTAAAGTAATTTTTTCTTATTTTTGAATGGTAAGAACTACCCCCGCACATATATTTTAAAATCTGATACATAACACATAAAACATTACGATAAAGAAGGATCATTGATCGTCTTTTTATAAAAATGTATAATGTTAATACACCTATCAATTGGGTAAACAGGTTTTAAGGTTTAACAATACTAGAACAAGGACATCAGAAAATCAAAAATTTCATAAAGAAGATCAAGGTTAGGTAATTAGGCTAACTTGTAGGTACTTCTTATCAGTATTAACAAACTTTGGTATTATGTATTTAACTATTAACGGAATTTAAACAATAAAAATATGACAAAACTGGTATTTATTCACCGCAGCATTGCACCAGTACACCGTTGTCAGTTATCAGTGGTATCATATCTATACGTCAAGTTACACCTTATAGGGATTTTTAAAGCAAAATATTTACATGGTCAATATTTAAGCAAGATTAAAAAATTAAAGCAATGCGTAATTGTTTACAACAATAGATTATTAACGCACTAGCGTTAAGCGTACATAATGATAGTAAAATACGGTCAAAAAAAATTAAAGTCGAATTAATTAATATAAACCGCTGCCAATTTAATTAGTTAAAGTTTTTTACATTCAGTAGGTAATGTAGAGCTTTCTATTTTGACGACCTGTCATAAGTAATCACCCTTCAAACCTGTCATTTGAAACTTATGTAAAATAGGTTCTTTCGGCCTCTTAAAGTACTGAGATCTAAAATGAAACCAATAGTCCGGGAGACCACCGCAAAAAAGCTAGCCAGTAATAAAGGCCCCCACAGACTACGGTTATTTTCATCCATTCGTATCACTGCGATACAGAACGGGGTGTAAAATATGCCAAAAACTGATGTCTGTGGGGCAAAACCGTCGTGCCGTATCGTCGAAAAAAAATTCTGTCGGCGCTTGATTTTTGGAACGACCGTTCGACTTGTGGCATTCCTACTGATAGATTGTAGGGATTTTATTTAAAACTGACGGATTTTTTTGCATAAGTGAAGCCAAGGGAACAGCGGCACATGTTCATACTTGTTATTTTTATTTAAAATGCTTTCTCTTCAACTACGGTTATTTTCATCCATTCGTATCGCGGCGATATAGAACGGCGTGTTGAATCGTCGAACTGTTTTGCCCACACATTACAGGTAATTTGGACCGTTTTTTGTGCGTTCTACGGTTACCTCATGAAGAAAAAGCATTTTAAATAAAAATAACAAGTATGAACACGCTGCTGTTCCCTTAGCCACTTATGCAAAAAATCCGTTAATTTTAAATAAAATCCCTACAATCTATCAGTAGAATGCCACAAGACGACCGTCGTTCCAAAATCAAGCGCCACAAAATTTTTTCGACGATACGGCACGACTTTTGCCCCACGACATCAGTTTTTGGCATATTTTACACGCCGTTCTGTATCGCGGCGATACGAATGGATGAAAATAACCGTAGTCTGTGGGGGCCTTTAAGAGTCAATTGAAAGCCGCACTGCTGCCTCAGCTTAGCGGGTTCAAATTGCATTTTTCTTACCTAAAAAAAATCGTTAAAAATCGGTTTTTTCAATATGACTCGAAAACTATTGATTTAGGGAAAAATGGTATATAATCAAAATTAATAATCTAATAAAACTACGTCACTTTTTATAGTTTTTTAGATATTAACAATTTAAATTTAAAATAAAAACGCAAATATCTGAAAAACTAAAAAAATATATTAAACAAAAATATGCTTTTTAATAAGCTCTATTGAAAAGTTTATATACACATTTTTAATGAAAAAAGTAATAAAAGAAATATGAGCAAAAAGTGATTATGGCCATTAAAAATTTCGTTAATAACAATATTTTTTGGTACAAGTGAGTATACCAACTTCGATCCTAGGGTGATTTTTTTTGCAAATATATATTTTTTTCGGTCCCATCGTAAAATTTTGTTGAAAATACCCCCAAAAAATTCCCTGAAAGTTTCAGCCCTTATAATCAATATTAAGTACTCGCCCAAAGCGTGTGAAGATTTTCCATTTAAATAACACGTAAACTTTGATCTTTTTTTTAATTTCTATAACTCAGCAGCATTTTATTTTATCGTCTCGCCCAAAGTCAGGATTTTTTAAAAATTGAATGCTCTACAAATGTGTCCATTGCGGCAAAGTCAAAACTCACACCAGCCGGCGAGGTAGTACGGGTCACTAAACCTAATTTTTTCATAAAATTCTGTCATTTTCTCATAAATAAGAAGAGCTACACAAAATTAAGGAGGGACAAAGTTGTTGGAAATTTAATTTTCTACAAAAAAGATCCTTATAATTGAATAGCTAAAATTAACAGTTTTGAAATATTTGGCCTTTAATTAATTTTACTATGAAATTTTTACAAATAATAATTTGTAGTATTATAGTAAAATTAATTAAAGGCCAAATATCTTAAGAACTATTGGTCTCAGCGATTTGATTATTGAGACCTTTTTTGTAGGAAACTAAATTTCCAACAACTTTGTCATTTATCTTTTTTATGTAGATGTTGTCATTTATGAGAAAATGACAGAAAAGCGAGAATTTTATGAAAAAATTAGGTTTACTGACCCGTACTACCTCGCCGCTGTGAGTTGCGACTTTGCCGAAATGGACACTTTTGTAGAGCATTCAATTCTCAAAAAATCCCTTTTTTGGGCGAGACGATAACATTAAATGCTGCTGAGTTAAAGAAATTAAAGAAAAAGGATCAAAGTTTACGTGTTATTTAAATTGAAAATCTTCACACGCTTTGGGCGAGTACTTAATATTAGTTATAAGGGCTAAAAATTTCAGGAAATTTTTTTGGGGGTATTTTTAACAAAATTTCACGATGGGACCGAAAAAAAATATATATTTGCAAAAAAAATAGGACTCCATCCAAAAATTGATTCAAAATGTTCTATTCATTGAATGAAACAAACTAATACACATGTATCTAAATTCAATGGGGGATAACGTGGTGGCACGTATATTTTATTTAATTATTTTGATCCAATAACTGTACCCTTCCACCCATTTACTTAAAACTTGAACTGAAAGAAAATTTAAAAGAAATAAGTGCCTTTTTTTGGGTGTTATATACCTGGCAGGACGCTTAACATTTCTCGATCTTTTATAGTACTATGTGTATAGCTCATCACGTAAATATTTTAATTTTTGATTTAAATAATAATATTAATAATTGATAAACACAGTAACTGGTTCAAAATGATCTTGAGAAAATTTTATTTATATTTTTACATAAAAAAAAGTTTTATAGTTAATTTAGCGTTAAATTTTAAAACATTCTCTTATTAAGCTATCTACTTCTTTTAGACTTAAAGCCTTTCTTGTTTAAATTTTTGTATGTATCTATTTATTTACTACTTTTAAATATAACATTAATTCAACTAAAAAAAATTTTGATGTTAAAAATATGATTTAAATTTTCTCAAGATCATTCTTTAAAAATTTATTAATAATATTATTTAAATCGATAGTAAAAATATTTAAACGATAAGCTATACACATAGAAGATCGAGAAATGTTAAGCGTCCTGTCAGGTATATAACATCCAGAGGGCATTTTTTTCAATAAAATAGAGTTTAAATTTTGTTTTAATTAAAGTTTCAAGTGAACCGGAATAAGTACAGTTATTGGACAAAAAAAAATAAATAAAATATCCGTGACACCACGTTCTCCCCTATTGCTTTGTTTATGTGTATTGGTTTGTTTCATTCAATGAAGAGAACATTTTGAATCAATTTTAAAATGAATCGAAGTTGGTATACCTACGTTTACCAAAAAATATTGTTATTAGCGAAATTTTTAATGGCCAAAATCACTTTTTGCTTATATCTCCTTTATTACTTATTTAATTAAAAATATTTTTCAGAGAGGTTTTTTTGTTTTATACATTAGTTCGTTACTCTGTAAGTTTTTGAGAAATTTTAAATTTAAATCGTTAATATCTCAAAAATTAAAAGGGCAACAAAAAATTTTATGTAAAAAATGACGTAGTTTTATTAGACCATTAATTTTAATTACATACTTTTTGTTTTAAAATTAATAGTTTTCGATTTATATTTAAAAAAAAAGGGTTTTCACGATTTTTTATAGGTAAAAAAATACAATTTGAACCCGCTAAGCTGAGGCATCAGTGCGACTTTGAATTGACTATATAATATATTTATATATATTTTATATATAGATTTTTTGCGGTGGCCTCCCGGACTACAAGTTCTGCCCCCAATTTCACTTTTTTTTGCCTTGGCAAGTTTTTTACTGATTTGTTTGTATTACCGTTTTTTTTAATAATTCAGACATTTTTTATTAATGGAGACAGTCAGTAAAATTTTTGCCAAATCAAAAATGAGTTAAACAAAATTGTGGACAGAACTTGGTTTAATATAAGTTTTTTAAGAAACCAAGATTTTTTGATAGGAACTTAGCCCCTATTCTACATAAGAGTTTTGGTGGAATCTTTTTTTTGTGAGTTTAAATTGAATTGAAAGTTGACCTAGCTTTGTAAGTTGAACCTAACCTTAAAACTGAATAGGAAGTACAAAAATTTCTAATTTTAATGTTCCTTTCTGCCTAATTTGGAGTCTAATAGGTAAATGTGGAAAATTTTCTTTGTTTAGTAAATAAAATCCCGCAATATAATAAAACATCCTTTGTTCTAACCATTAGGTATTCTGTTGCACCTAATCAAAAAATTACGATAATTTTGTTTATAATTAATTTAATTAATGATTAGCAGTGTATTAGAAACAAGAATATCATAAGAATTTTAAAAAAATGTTAGCTTCTGTATGATATACCTTATACTTTCTTGTTACCTTGATTTACCTTATGTATATTGTTTTGCAAGTTATTTTCATTATCACATTTAGTTTCATTTAAGTTAATTAAAGCCTATATTCTCAAAGGTTTCTTTTACTTTTTCAATTTAATTAACTTAAATAAAAATCATGGATAAACTACTTCGTCCTGAAAGGCTTGACTTGGATCCCAGTTCACCTTCAGCTGCACAACTCTGGAAGCATTGGCATCGTTCGTTTGAAAACTTCCTTGAAGCCGCCGAGGCCAAAGATGATAAAGGAAAGCTGAATTTACTCATAAATTATGTTTGCTGCGGTTTTTGTGTACATTAGTGAGTCAACAAGCTATAAGAATGCTATAAAGATTTTGGAACAATTGTATGTTAAACCAAAGAATGAAATATTTGCCCGACACTCACTTGCGACCCGAAGACAACAACCTGGTGAGTCTATTGATCAATTTTTACAAGTTCTTATGCAAATGAGCAAAGAATGTAATTTTAAAGCTGTCTCTGCGGATCAAAACAGAGATGATTTCATTAGAGATTCTTTTATCACTGGCTTGAGCTCACCAAAAATAAGACAACGTCTACTAGAAAATATAACCCTTAGTTTGGATGAGGCTTTTGAAAAGGCTAGGTCTGTTGAAATGGCAATATATCAGTCCGAATCTTATTATTCCCATTTCCATAACACTGCCGCATCAGCAAGTGTGGATCCAAAGGAAAGTGCCAGAAAATAATTCTGAATGTTCAACTGCCGCTGCTGTATCCCCAAAATGCTATTTTTGTGAAGATGATAGGCATATACGATCTGTCTGTCCCGCTCGAAATTCGATTTGTTACAATTGCAACAAAAAGGGTCATTTCTCGAAAGTGTGCCAATCTCGTAAATATTTAACAAAACCAATAAAACATGCATCAGCTTTACTTGCATCTATCTCTGCCGCATCTCCTAAATGCTTGTCAAAAGCCATACTTCAAATTGAAGTAAATGGCACTCAGGTAGATGCTTTAATCGATACGGGAAGCTCAGACAGTTATTTATGTTATAAAATAGCCAAGGACAGAAAATTTTAAATATTTCCTTCCAAAACATGTGTATCTATGGCTTCTACATCTTTTAAGTCTCAAGTTTTAGGATATTGTATTGTAGATTTGCACATACAGTCAAATTTTTACAAAAATATTAAGTTATTGGTGCTAGAACAGCTATGCGCAGATATGATTATTGGTCACGATGTACTCAGCCAACATTCTGGATTGGAGGTCAGTTTTGGTGGTAAAAGGTCACCTTTAACAATTTGTAGCCTAGCAATAGCTAACGTAGAACCTGTTTCATTGTTTTCGAACCTTTCCGCAAATTGTAAGCCAATCGCAGTCAAATCACCTCAGTATACAGCTGCAGATTCGAAGTTTATAGAACAAGAAATTCACAAGCTATTAAAGGAGAACATTATTGAATTAAGTGACTCTCCATGGCGCGCACAGGCCTTAGTAACTACCAGCGGAAATCATAAGAAGCGAATGGTGATTGACTATTCACAGACAATTAATAAATTCACACTTCTGGATGCATATCCACTTCCTAGAATAGAAGATATTGTTCATCGAGTCGCTCAGTACGAAGTATTTTCCACTATTGATCTTCGTAGTGCTTACCATCAGATTCCTATTAGGGAGAATGAAAAGAAATTTACTGCTTTTGAAGCTTGTGGTAGACTTTACCAGTTCAGAAGAATTCCATTTGGGGTCACTAATGGTGTCGCATCTTTCCAACGAACAGTGGATAATATTATTGAAAACGAAGGTTTGCAAGACACATTTGCATATTTGGACGATGTCACGATTTGTGGGATAAATCAGTCGCGTCATGATAAAAATTTGAAACGCTTTATGGATATTGTCACAAAATATAGCTTAACTCTAAACCAAGAAAACTGTATAATTTCTTCAAACATTATAAATCTCCTTGGATATACTATTACTAAGAAAACAATCCGACCAGACCCTGATCGATTACGACCACTTTTGGAACTACCATGTCCAAATAATGTTAGTTCTCTCCGTCGTGTACTAGGAATGTTTGCCCACTATTCAAAATGGGTGCCAAAATTTTCTGAGAAAATCCAACCACTAGTTCACTGTAAGAATTTTCCATTGTCTGAAGAGGCTATTCTTGCTTTTAAAAATTTGAAAGAGAATATCGCCAATGCTGTAGTCTCATCAATTGATGATCAAGCCATGTTCACAGTAGAAACAGATGCTTCAGAGTTCGCTATTGGTGCGCAACTTTCTCAGCTTAGGAGGCCTGTAGCATTTTTCTTACGTACTCTCTAAAACAGAGCAAAATCATTCATCAGTAGAGAAAAAAGCGCACGCAATTGTGGAAGCATTGAGAAAATGGAGACATTTTCTTGTAACGAAGCATTTCAGACTCATAACTGATCAAAGATCTGTGGCGTTTATGTTCGACACTAAAAATCATGGAAAAATTAAAAATGAAAAGATTTTAAGATGGCGTTTGGAGTTATCATGTTTCTATTATGACATAATTTATAGACCTGGAAATGAAAACAATGTAGCTGATACCCTGTCGAGGATTTGTTCGGCCACACAGAACATCAAAGCTCTCTATTGAACATCATGATGCCCTATGCCATCCTGGAGTTACTCGGCTTTATCATTGGGTCCGTTGTAAAAATTTACCATTTTCTATTGAAGATGTTCGAAAAGTAACAGCATCATGTCCTGTATGTGCAGAATTAAAGCCAAAATTTCACAAGAATCAAGGTGTTCTCATAAAATCGACATCACCTTTTGAAAGGCTGAATATTGACTTTAAAGGTCCAGTCCCATCTTCAACAAATAACCACTACATCTTCACGGTTATTGATGAATTTTCAAGATTTCCTTTTGCATTTGCATGTTCTGACATGACTTCAGCAACTGTAATGAAATGTTTAGGTCAGTTATTTGCAATTTTTGGCATGCCATCATACATACACTCTGACCGGGGAACGTCACTCATCTCTCAAGAAATAAAGTCATTTTTAGATTCTCATGGTATAGCAACTAGTCGCACAACAGCATACAATCCGCAAGGAAACGGTCAGTGTGAAAGATACAATGGTATCATATGGAAAACAATCCAGCTTGCTTTTAAATCCAAGAACCTCAAAATAACTCAGTTTTACAAGATGCTCTTCATTCTATAAGATCTTTGTTGTGTACTGCTACTAACTGCACCCCTCACGAAAGAATGTTCAACCACTCGCGTCGGTCTACCAATGGCTGTTCAATACCTTCTTGGCTTTCCATCCCTGGACCAGTTTTCTACAGAAGAAACATTGGAAATAGCAAATATGAACCTCTTGTAGAAGAGGTTGAGTTATTACAGTCAAATTCCGACTATGCTCATGTACGTCTGCCAAATGGAACGGAGACTACCGTCTCTACGCGACATTTAGCCCCGCGTGGAGATATGGCATTGAGTCAAAACTCCCTTGACTCTGAACATCCTCCTCCTTCCTCTACAAACACCTAGATTAAAGAAATAGGTGATTCCATTGGCCTGCAGGAAGCAACCAGTCAAGGTGCAAACTCGCCAGACAATCGTTCTGATTCAGAAATTCAGTCTATTCAGATGACACAACAAAACCCAGATCAGATTCCACCTGGTAGGACTTCCTATGAAGACCAAATTCAAAATCAAGGTGAACTTAATGGCAATTCATCTGTTGACTATTTGAGACGCAATCGACAATGTCCAAGCTATCTACGTGACTATGTCACAAGGTAGAGGGGAAGAATGTTATGATATACCTTATACTTTCTTGTTACCTTGATTTACCTTATGTATATTTTCTTTGTCAAGTTATTGTCATTATCACATTTAGTTTCATTTAAGTTAATTAAAGCCTATATTCTCAAAGGTTTCTTTTACTTTTACAGCTTCATTATTTAAATTGTTTTTATTTTAAGCAATAAGTTTTATGTTTTTAAATATTTCATTCTTTGCTATTATTTATCTTTAATGTCTAACAAAAAAAAATTAAAATCTGATTAAAAATAACATTTATGCGATTCGACAAGTTCATGCAAATTCACAAAGGTATGTCATTAAATTGTTATTAGAGGAAGTACTGTCCTTCAGCAAGCTACTACATTGCAATATTAATATCAATCTACTCATTAAATTAACAATTTTTAAAACATATTTCCCCGAGTTTACGTGAAAAATGGTAATGAAAAATCGTGATTGATGTATTAATGTTGTTATTTGGTTTCAATTGTTTGAATCTGTATAAAAATTATAATTTTTTCTCGGGTGGAACATTTATTACTCAGCACAAATTATATGCACGTGGAGAGAAGATAATAAGAGTTAAAAAAATATTTTAGTTACTGCTGGGACTATCTTTAATATAATATTAATAGGGATATGGACATTTTAAAATGGATCTAACTAGAGATGTGACGGAATAGCTTTTCAATGTACCTGTTCCGACCTGTACCTGTTACACATATAAACCTATTTCAAATATCTATTACAGCTCCAATGCTTCAACATTCATTTATATAATTAAAATGCCAATCGTCAAACATCAAACACTCATTATGTAAATAAACTCCTCAGTGTCAATAAGACATAATTTTTTTTATTGAAAAAAATTTCCTTTTTAATGAATCCTTAATCTTAATTATTCCAAGACCAAGTTTCAATATACCTATATAATTTTTCTTCATATCTAACCAAGCATTTTTATTTTTTGGTATTTAGAATAAATTTTAGCTGTTCCGCGTATGCCAAACAAAAGCCATGTTATAAAAAAAACTAACAAAATTTTAATTATAGTTATCGTATTTCCAATTCTAACAAACAATTTTACTGAGAAACACTGATTTATAACGAGAGAACCGTAAAAGTTCCACGCTACACGCTACTGAATGGTGAATTGGAAATTGGAAGCGGAGCAGTTTCAGTTTCGGAATCGAAATCGACGCGCCGCGACGTGTCGAAGTTGAAGCGAAGCCATCAGGGACAGGCGCGCTCGGAACAGGTGCATCTGATTTCGAGTAATAGGTACACCTCTAGATCTAACCTATTTCATTAGTTATTCTTGCGCCTTGACTGTTTATTGGTCAATGAGAATGATGATCAATAATTATCCTACTGACTGCTAGCACAAGGAATTAAGCGTAATTGGTCTGATATACCTATGACTCAGATTTTTGATGATGATATCTTTCAATGGAAAAATCTATTTTTTTTATTACAAAAGATATATTTTATTATTTAATTATGGGGACACTCCATGAACACTTAAAACCTAAGACCTAACGTACCGTGTGTGTCTAAAGTAAAGTAAAAGGTAGTTTATTAACGCGGTAGAGATTTAAAAGTTTAAAGAGGAACCTTTACAAGCAGCAGTCTAGACACCCTAGAAATTAAGTAATAATTAAAGTTGGAAGTTCAGGGCACCTCAGAATGGACTGTAAAGGGATACGTAAGAGTGGCAATCTGTGTTGCTCTACTAAGAGCTGCTAGAGAAGAAATTAAGTTAGATAATTTCTCTTAATAGAAGCCGTAAAAATACCAATAAAAAAGCGACAGAGCCCCTAGAGTTTGTCGGTGGGCAAGAGAAGGCGTCTTTTCTGTAAATGTGGATTTACTATTAAAGCGAAATGCTCTTTTTTGCAGAGAGGACCTGATTTGGGATACAAGATTATTCAGATGAGAAAAAGAAAAATATTTTTGATTTGAAATACTAATCCGTGCTTTTGTAAATCTGCTGTGGCTCTGGATATAACCAAAGATGATACTACTACGAATAGATGGTTCATTTAAATGGGGCGTTTTGAATCAGTTCGGAGATATTAATGCTTCCGTAAATGCGAATAAAATTAAGTCGGTAACCCCTGCCCCAGCGAATCGAGGTACGAAACCATGTGCGACATTGTCAATGTCTGTCGCTTGTACCTTATTCGGAACACGAAGTAGCGAAAGCGGGCGGCTAAACGAATTGTGTATTTTGTAGTCGCGTTTCATCACGCCAATAATAATGGCCTGCCGGCAACACTGTTTAACTTTCGTTCAAGGATAGCGCGAAAATCTTTCGATGAACATCGGCTCGCGTTAGCCAAAGTCCATTAGGGGTATCAAAAATATAGCATTGAATGGTTCATCTTATCCGTAGTAGTATTATCTTTGATATAACGTGTTGATTTTGAGGTTATTCTCGAGAGTAACGCTTACAAGGTCGAATGACTTAAGTTAAGAATAAGTACTAGAACTTTTTTCGAGACAGCGAATATGCGGTTTCTTTTATTTTGTTTTTAAATATGTATAAATTTTGATCTTTCGGTTAAAATAGACATTTAAAAATTTAGCTGTCAATAAAAATAATAAAAATATGCAATAACTTGATTTAATACTGTTAAAGAACTAATCGAATCGAATTAAGGCTGGGGTGCCCCAGGGCTTAGTACTGGACCAACATATTATATTATCTTCTCTCTTCAAAATCGATAGTTTTGACAACGATTATTCCCTCCACACTAATATTTAATTTCTCAAGCTAGTCTCTAAGTCGGATTTTGCAGATAAGTTTAGAGTAATGCAGATATTTCTTTCACAGGACCTTAGATGCAGAAAATCTTGTTCAGTTTAATACCTCCAAAACACAATTATATTTGTCAGTGATCATCCTTTACATATGAGCTACCCAGTTTTGCAGAACAAAGAGTAATTTAATCTTGTCGGCGTTACCTTTGAAAATAACCTTAACTGGCATAAACACACTACATTCATAGCCTCAGCAGCTGCAAAAAAGCTTGTATTTCTCTTTTAAGCCAGAAAGTATTTCACCCAATCTGTATACTCTGTATGTATATCAAATTGGACCCTCCTTAGAATATTATTCTCATGTCTTGGGAATGGCATCTTCCATAACTCCTAACATTTTGGATTTCATTTAAATAAGAGCTGTTCGTCTTTTTATTGATCCCAAGCTTCCTTCTCTTGCCCACCCACGAGCTGTAGGCAATCTGTCTTTTCTGGCAGCTCTCAAGGGAACAACAGGTAGTGGCACTCTTATGCATCCATCTACTGTCCAACTTGAGAAGCCCCGAACTTCTCACTTTGTTTATGAGACTGTGTCCCTTTTCTTCCGAATCTTTAAATATTGAGTCACGTGTTAATAAACTCCCTCTTACCTGATCCTTCAGCCTTCGTGGACTGGATTTTTATATGATTCTGTCTAAAAAATATTATATACACACATGAAATTAGATACTTAAGTCGATTAAACTAAACGCCCTTCTTGTTAAACAAATAGTAAATGTATCTACTAAAAACAAATTAGTTTATGATTTATGTTAAAAAACTATCCAGAATATCTATCATTTTAAAAGAATATTTATAACAATTTAAGTTTTTATTATTGTTTAGAATTTATAGAATTTAATTTCTTTTTCTTTTCATATATTAAAAACGATTAATGATGACCGATTTGTCACCGAAACGTTGGCAATTTTTAGAGTTATTAAAAGTATTTTAAAATCAGACCCCAGTTGGTCTTATATCTTCAATAAAAATTTACTATTTTTCTATGAATTTTTGATCTTATCTCTTTCATACATTTTTGGTGTATATCTCTGAGTTTTAAGATGTTAATTTTTTTCATTAAGATTACAATATAGTTACATATTAGTGCGATGTCTGTTCACGAAAGAACAAATTACCTATTTTCATGGAACTGCCAATTGCACATCATCAATAGAATAATGACGCATACTTATTAAAACAGGTAAGTATTACAATAGACTAAAATTACTATATTTTTGTATAATAAATAAACGAGATTTTCCTAAGATGCTAAGGCAAAACTTTATTTTATAACAAATACCTACATATATGATACGATTAAATTGTGTGTGTATTGTTTTTAGGATAATTATATTAGAGTTAAGTTAAAAAAACTTATGAAACGAAACCCAATGACACATTTTAAAAATAAAAATATTAACACATCTGAAATTATTTATTTACACCTACTTGGTAACCTGTTTTTACCTTTTTGTTTGTATTTTTATGCAAATATAATTAACAGTTTATATGAAAACTGTTTTTGTCATATTCTAACAGCTGTACCGGAAATACTTTCATATTTAGTCATTGGTCGAATAATAATTGTTCAGTATTCCAAAAAATATTTTAAATTTTCTTTGAAACAATAATAATTTTTTAATAAATAGCTTAATGCAAATACAATTTTTTTCCAATGTTTTTATTGGAGTAAAAAGTACAGATATACATCATATCTGAGAAACTCATTTAATATTTTTAAAATGGGAAAGTAACAGATTTTATTTTTTAATTGTTAATAACAATAAAATTATTGTTTTAAATTGATTTTTAAAAACTAAAAATAACTTGTCAAGTAGCTAGCATTGTTAAATGTGTACAGCTATTTTAAAAACGAATACAATATTTTAATACAATTTTGCTCAGTTAAAAAAATTTATAACAAAAACATATACCTAAAACATCCGGGTCATAAAAGGTACTTTATAGGATTTTTCATTATGTATTTTAGGCTTAGCTTGCCTAACCTATATAATCTCAACTTTACCTGAAAATATTCGAAGTGACAAAAAATAAATGTCAACGGATAACATATTATTTCAAGAATAATATAATATATACAGGCGCGCGCGGCGTGAGACGTCAGACTGACAGCAAATTGGTTGTACGCAATACTAGTAGCAGTCCTTGGTCGGATTACCGTTAATTGTGCCTTGCATCGATTAGAAGAAATATTAAAAAGTTTAAGTTTTGGAAAAGTTCGAAATTTCTGAGGGTTACAGAACCCGACTATCCAGAAGTTCCACCTACAAAGTTCGGGCAAGCTCACGCTGACAACAACGTGTGTCTGGAACGGGGAGAGCTGGCAATTGCCAAGCAGCAAGCAACTGTCAATTCTAAAAATTTGTCATAAGCTGGCGCTAAGTAAAGTATTTTTGCTGCTAGATTTTCTCTTTATAGAGCCCCGAAATAAACGAAATAAATTTATTAGTTTTAATTATCTTTAATTTATTTTTTATTGTTTCTTTTTATATTAAAATAAATAAAACTGTCGAAGTAAATTATAGGGTATAACCACGATAAGCGCTTCAATTAGCCACATAATTACAGAAAATATAAAATCAATATTATTTTGGTTAAAAATTGGTTAATTAGTTAATAATCTTATTGACTCTCAAAATTCATATATAACAATAATAGGATACTTATTGATATCCTTATAAGACAAATCTATTTATTGAAATCAAGTTTTAGTATAATTATAATTAGTATGCATTACGTACCCAGCATTTGATATATCATTTTAGTCTCATTGTTAAAATGACAAAACGATTTTTGGGATCTATTGTCTACCCTAACACAGATTTAATCACAATTGTCACACCTTGTATAGCTAAGGACCTCCAATTCCATCCAATTTTTAATAAAATGAATAGACTGAACGAACTACAATAAACCAGATTGATTACGTTATTTGAAGAGGATCGCGCCATAGGGCAAATATCCGAGGAAATTAACTTACCAAAAAGTACCATTCAATATTTAAAGCGAAAGTGGAAAAATAGCGGCTCCTTAAATAGATTGTGGGAAAGTGGCAGAAAAAGAGTATTTAACGAGAAACAAGATAATAGACTAGTCACTTGTTTGGAGAAGCATCCATTTCAAACAGTCGTGGAAGCACATAGACAAACAGAATTTCCTGGATCTGTTTGGGTAGCGCGTAAAGGAAAGATCCAATTTAAGAAATCGTGCTTTTGTCAAGAAACCATTTGTTTGGACAAATGTCGTTTTTACGGATGAGAACACCTCAAAAGTGTGGAAATATAAGACAGCAAAAGGCCTTGGGCTTTGCCACCGCATTAATTGAAGATTTACAGAAGAAGTTTTTATTGATATATTACAATATGTTACGCTAACCTCAATACCTAATATTTTTCCTCAGCATAACTTTATTTATTAACAAGACAATTGCCCTGCTCACTCGGCAAGAAGAATTGCTGACTGAATGCGAGAAAATAATATAAATTTACTACATTGGACACCAGGGAGTCCAGATGTCAATCCCATGGAAAATGTTTAGTGTCACATCACACACAAATTAAACGGTCGATTTTTTGGGGAAAGAGCTTCTACTCTTCAATTTTATTAAAAATTAATCTGCTTTAAATATATTATATTAATTTTGATTTTATATGTTATCCGTTGACATTTATTTGGAAATTATTTTGCTTCTTGTTAAAAAAGTACTTACTTAAAAAAAAATCTCGTTTTTTACCGGTTTAATTGCCTAAGACCTTAAAGGTAAAAACCCAGTTTACGCAATTTCAAAAATATGACAGAAAGTGTTAACTTAAATGTCCGGAATTTTTTACTCGCAACTGTACGTCTAGATCTAGTTCAAAAATGTCATAATCATAAAACTAGTTTGTTTTTAAGATAGAGCAATATACTGGTTTATTTATGTAAAAAAAACTTGATATTTAACTATAAATATCCAAAAGACACCAGTCAACTATGCATAGTAAATTGTTATATAAAAAAGATAATTAGAGTTTTTAATTTTTGATTGCTATAAGAATTTTTACATTTTCTTTGTTTTTTTTTACACATGATTGTTTCTAATGTTATCTTTGATGTATTTTTACTAGCATTTTTTCCAACCTATTACTATATTAATTTATAAACCAAGACTTTACAGGTTGGCCAGAAATGACAGAAAGCATATGCACAACCTTATTTTTTGTAAAAAAATCCGACGATAACAGGTTACCCAATTTGGAATACCCATTAAACCCTTGACACTTATATTACAGATTTCTTAATAGCTAGGTGATAATATTATCCCATTGTGTTGATTAAACTCAATATTTTATGCAAATCTAATTTGTATTGATTTCCATTAAAATACACATCTTAAGGTTTCTTTTTAAAATAACAATGGAGGGCGAGGCCCGATTATTTTTAAAAGTGCCTTAACCCCAGGTTGCAACCAAAATCAGTATCGAGTAATATACGTACATATCGCTATTGACGTTGGGTTAAAGGCATTTAGCATAAAGTTATATTATTCAAACAAGGGGTTTAACTTCTACGAAGATCACAGATTATTTCTTTAGATATGATTAAATGTTTATGCCTGAGTTATCTGACAACAAAGGAGTGTTAGGGGGAATGTCATGTAGATATTCCTTTAAACGTAAGTTTGATTTATTATGGATGAAAGCTATTCCACTGATCTGCTTTTGCCTTTGAATATACCGACTACAGTAGCCCATCTGAACTTATTCAAAGAGGTATATTTCAGTCATAGCAATGTCCTACACCTCTTTTATTATTATTATTATGTGATTTATTATTTAGAATTTCATATTATTTTACGACCTTCAACTATAACCTTTTTATTAACATGGTGTATCCAAAATATTTCTTGCAAGACCACGTTTATAGGAAGCATCCGAAAGGATAAAGGTCTCTGTTTGATACAAGAGCACAGAGAACATATCCTATTTCACGATTTAAAAATGAAAATGTAGGTTTACTTTAAATTGCATTTTTTTTTTTTGATGTGGTAAAAGGAACTTCTTTAACAGAATACCCAATTTTAGATGAGTAATCCAAACTGATGTTATATAACACTTTGGATGGTATGGCAATACCAATTTGTTCAGTTAACTTATTTATAACTAGTGGGATGAAATAATAAGGCTATTATGCGATATTCTTAAAAGGCTGCTTTAAAATTTGTGTGCTTCTTGACGGGAAAAATAAAGTCTAAAAGACACTTTCAACAAAGGGATAACACTAAGATGAACTTTGCCCAAAAAAATTAGTCATAAATCTAGATAATGTAACAATAAATGGTTTGTGTTAATTGGATTAATTTGGCACCCAAAAAGTTTAAGTTAAAATAAAACATGCAACTTTTGTTACTTTTACAATTAAAAGAACTTCATTAAATAAAAGATTAGTGGACGAAGGCTGAAGTAGTGTCGAGACAGGAGTATTTAGAGTGACGTAAGAAGCAGATATGGAATTTGAACATACAAAGGTTTCGAGAAAAATAATCGTTTTGGCAAGTTGTAAATTACACAGTTCGGGCACTTTAACAAAAGAGGCAGAGTATTAAATTTGGAGCTTTCTAGATATTAATGTAGACTAAGATATTCATAAATATATGTTCTATAGTTTTGTGGCGGATTCATGTTTCAGTATGTTTTCTTTGGGATTACTCGCCTTACAATTTTTTAAAAAATGGGACCACTTTGGTCCAGGTCCCGGAGTATAACGCACTAGCCTGCTCAGCCCTATTGACCTCTCTGAACTTGTAGACCGCCTGCAACAAAAAAAAGAAACCCCAAAAAAAAAACTTAAAAGTCAACAACTCTAATCTACGTTTCGGTGGCAAGTCGGCCAAAAGAGCTATGGCACTCATAATTGGTGGGGCTAAAAGGTTCAACAAAATTAAGGATGTCATTAAAATTTCGAAAAGCTTCGCAGAGAGGAGGTGAATTTTTATGTAGCTAATATTTGTTAGTTAGATCATATGTATTTAATCTTGATATATTAGTAAGTAATTCGGTTTTTAAAAAGACTTGTTTAAGTAAAAACTTAATGCTTTGTCTCCCTGCGTAAACACAGAGGAGGTTCTAGAGCTTCAATAAGAGAGCTTCTACTGGAGAGGATATCATAGCTTCCAAACAGACTCTAAGCTTCCATAATCTAGTACTGACCTAATATATGATTTGTAAAAAACTAAAGACGTTTGCACTTCACATCCCCACCAAGTTTTGGAAACAAATCGTAAAAAACTAATGCCTTTGTCACATTTTATCAGGTATAATTTTATTTTGTAAGTTAAAATAATTTATGTTAGGAGTGTCGTGTCGAGTAAAGATACAATAGATGGATTTTTCAAAACAATTTTTACTGGACCATTTCAAAATTTTATTAAAAACTTCGGGCAATAGTGTCACACTGTTGTCGTATTTTTTATTTTTTGTATAAATACAGAAATTATCGGCATACTGTACTATTTAAAAACCAGTTAGTTTATGGATATCCGCTGTGTAGAAATTAAATAGTAATGGGCTAAGAACTGACCCTTGGAGTAAACCAGAGTAGAGATATCTTGCACCAACCTTGGCATTTACGTTGTTTCGAACAAAAACACATCTACTTTTGTACAATTTAATATTTGAGTAACATATGTGAAATTTGAAAGTCTTATATTCCAAAATCGATAAATCCACAGAGTAATAAGCACTTTTGATATCAAGAAAAAGTGATATGGGTCCATATAGCTGAGCAGACTCAGTTCGTTATACCCCGGGACCTGGACCGAAGTGGTCCCATTTTCCAAAAAATTGTAAGGTGAGGATCCCAAAGAAAATATACTGTAAGATATTCATATTGATCTCTCGCTAACGTAACCTGACCTGGGTTCGCGATTCAAGATGACAATGTAATAAATGAAGATGTAATTAGTTTGCACTACATTTTTAATGAAGTGGGTTATTCTAAATTAAGTAAAATATCACCCACCATATGTTTAGAGTCACTGCCTAAAAAAATCTAATAAAAAAAGAAAAAACCACAACCATAAAAATAGTATCTTTTTTTGTAAAATGTTAATGCTCTCTGACTTATGTATGTTCTTTTTTTATGTTAACAGATTCACGTATGATGTAAATAATAATCTGATTTTAAAGTGCTTTGCAAATAATATAGTAACATTGACCTTGGTGGTCGCTGATGTACCAGTCACCGAAAATTGTTGGCAGTAATTGTAGATTGTAGTAGGTAGTGTTGTTTTTAGTATTCTAAAGTAGTTTTAAGTAAAAATATACATTTATGTGTAAAGAATATTTTAACATAAAAAAGGGTTTAATAATTAGCAGTTTTAGATGTTGTTTTCGCTATTAGTATGGTAATTTTTACAGAATATATTATTTTTATATGTTTTCTTATTATGAATCTTATTTACTGGGAAGAAACCCAAAAAATCAACTTCTTTTCGCAAATCACAAAATGAACATTTTCTTTACCATCGACGTGTTCCTCTTGAAGCCAATAACAATTGGTATATGTTTGTTGTGGGTCCCATGTGTTATTTCTAAGATTTAAAAAATTGAAAATCCCGAAGCCGCGACTTGGTAAGAGACCGTATGAAGATTTTGATGAATGCATCATGCCGCACCTAATCTAGTGCATTAGACTTGTCAAGGAAAATATTCTGGGCTTCGCCAAGGACCCTAAGGGACTTGTTTCAGTCTCGTCTGAAGGGCATTACCCAAACGGTGGTAGGAATAACTTAAAGATATAGTTGTGGAACTATAGCGCTTAAAAAGGTCTTACCGGAAGCTTTTGAGTTCGCTCCACACGAATATCTTGACGGTTAGGGTTTTCGTTGTACCTAGAGCCCAGGACGCCTAGTTGTAGTGTCAACTATTGTATTCTTAATCGTGTTTCATTATAAAAATATATTTAATTAAAAAAAAAAGAATACATATTTAAATAAAATAGTATGCTAAGATACTTTTAAAATTTTAATTTTTTTCTTGTTTTAATTTTCATTGTTATCATTCTTTACTTTATTCATCTAGGGTTTCAGTTTTGGGTGGGAGATTGTATTTCTTACCTGAAATCTCATAAATGCTACCAACAGTATTAAAAGCGCCAAATTAAAAGACAATGCTTTGGATATTTTTTTTTAGGTATAGATGAAGATTATAAAGATGACATTGTTCCTTGAGGACAGTTACCGTAGTGATATTCGTGTCAGGCGACCTCAAAAACCCCCGGGGTAACGAGTTTCGGCTAATTTTATAACGAATTTCCACAAAACTTCAAGTGACGTCATCATAATCAGTCACACTGGTCACTACGTATCTCCGAGATTACGTTCAATATCATATTCGTATACAGCGACCCCAAAAACCCCCGAGTGACAAAATTGGACTTATTCCGTCAATATTTTCCGAACCACAGATTTTTTATTTTTTATAACTTTAAGATGCACTTTTAAAAATGCATTTTTCTTATGCACTGATGCAATTTCCATTTCTTTTTAATCGCATAGGATCACAAACTTTCTAGACGTTCTTACAAATCAAATGCAAAAAAACCGCATCTCGATTCATCTTAATGCACAAAATTCGGAGGTTCAGTGCTTTATTTTCTCGACTAATATCTAGCAGTTATTTGTACAACCTCCGTGGCGTTAATAACGCGCCTTTTGAAGGGTACTGTGAAATTTAATAATTGCATCTTTGATACTTAAACATCGTTGGTAACAGGAGAAAAGTTTGTATTAGACATATAAAGATCTATATCTAATAGGTACTAAGGCTTCATATAGCCTTTATGTGCGTTTCCATCAAGGAAGTTTGTAGGTTTATGGAAGCCCAATACTACGGCCTATTCGATCAAAAAATGTCGGGCCCACCATAAAAATAACTGTCATGAGAGGCACCCTCGATTCTGCGAAGTAACAAAATTTGTAATGTGATGCCTACCTACACACAGTTTGTAGGTAGGCAACACATTATCTTTTGATAGAGCCGGAGTCCCGTGTTCGTGTTTATCAAACTATACTCGCGCTGTGCCAACTTCCCACTTTCTTTGTTCCATCATCCCAAGAGTGTCTAGACTGGAATCTGCTACCAGCAGAAGTGTAGGTTAATCTCCCTTTACGACACTTAACGGTAAGTTAGTATTAAAGCCTCAGCCTTGGTGGACTATCTGACGATATTAAAAAATGCCTATGTAAAAAATTCTATACTTTTCGTTAAGTTTGTTTATGTTATCTGCATGAGGTAACACTATTTTATTATACTTTTATACAAATTCTAAATTTATAAAGTATTGTATTACCCTAAAACACAAACGACCAGTTCAAATTATGGTAAGTTTTTACTTTTCTTGACCCTTACTGATTTCGATGATTTTTTACATACAGAGACGCTGATTACAAATCTAAAGTAAGTATTTTTCGTCCACGTTTTATTTTTCAGATATCGATTCTTAAATATGATAATTAGATTCAACTCATTTACACTATCTTGCCCTTCTTTTATCACAAAATTGGTGATAAGTACATGAAACTATCATACAACGTTTGAAATTTATTTTTAAAAAAAGTGTTGTCAATTATTTTATTAAAATTTTTGGTAAAAATACAAAACTTCCAAAAATATCGGCCATTTAAATAGGCTGTGAAGTAGCGCCACCAGTTTTTTCCATGTTAAAATAGGTGATATAAAATCCAATATCACACAATATTTTAAAAAATATTCTATAATAGTTTCGTTTATTAACCAACAATGTTGTGCAAAAAATAAAAAAGAAAACGGTGAACGTATAGTTCGCCTGAATATGACATTTGATGATGTCAACTTTATACATGGTAACAAAGAATTGTGGAAGTCCGAACGTGACCGATGACGATTCATTGTGCAAACTCCGCGGGGCCAATTCCCCTATTCCCGCTGCCCTGCACGCCCGGACAATTTTGTTCTACAGCATTGGCCTTTCATACACCTTTAAACTTTCTTGGTTTTCATGGATAAAAAAATGTTCCTACATTTTGGGTATTGAATAAAATAAAAAAAATGTCACCAAAATTTAGATGTGCACTTTTGCGTCTGGTTCATTACAATAATAATTTTATTGCTTAGTTAAATTTTATATTTGGGATTTAAATTGAATAGTAAAATAAGTGAAACAAAAATTCACCATAGTAAGGCACAAGTCGTAGTTAAAGTACATGTGTATATAATCATGTTAAAATAGAACTATTCAGATATTCTTCTTGTTAGAGGTCTTTGAGTACACGCGTACAGGTTCTTTGTTTTAATAACAAATAATTGAAAAACATGTCATTATCCTGTCCACGAAGATTAATATAAATATTTTATTCTGTCGCGGTTAGCATTTTAACTACTTCCGAATGAATCACCCGAGAGTAAAAGCTATAAATTATTGAGTTTAAGTACAAATACCAAACGTAACAAGTATTATGAACTTTAAATCGTGATTCTGCTTACACAAAAATCTACCTTTCTCCGAGATAAATGATTCAATGAATGAATGCAAAAAAAATCGTAAAAAGCCGCCCACTTTTTTCTTATTCGGGACATAATTCCACGAATGAATGAGTAATTTACTTGGATCTACCTGTTTGAGTCATTATCGTAATCATCAAGGTCATTGTTACTATAGTATTTATTAACTAAGAACAAATATATTTCAAATATTAAGCCACATAAGTTTTGTATTTACGTTTACATTTTGATTTATGCAACAAGAAAATTTTTAAATACATATATTGGAGGATTGTGATTAATGACGTAATGACTAATGATTTTTACTTGACGTAAAATTAATTACATAATAAAAAAACAATGCAAATAGTAAAATTAGATAGTTAAGTTTTTAAAGCCAATTGTCATCTGTATTTACCGTAATAATTTAAAATCATGTGTGCCCCAGAAAAAATTAATTACAGATATTATGCTTATTTTTTAATCTTGTGACAGTGCACGAAGGCTTAAAGCCTACGAACTAGCTTACCGTGGTTGTCTTAAGTGAAGTAGAAGGCGTTTTATTGACACAGGTTTTAAAGATTTGAAGATTTGGAGAATGACAGACCCCTACAGGCAAAAATTTCACAGGCTAGACACTGTAGGGATGAAGAAACGAACAAAGTAAGAAGTTCGTGGGCTCTCCAGTTGGAAAGGAATAATATTGGCTAATTTCTTCAAGCGCCGCAAAAGGCAAGTTTTGATGCATACCACTTGGACGTCTTTATAAAGGGTTCTTCTTCTTCTTCTTCCTGCCGTCTTAATTCACTATCGGAGGCAGTGCAGCCTCTCGGGCTTTCTGAGCCCAATCTCCCATTATCTTTTATACTAATCCTCCCATTGGTCTTGTTCCTTCTAAAAGTCTGAATAACCCCAACACTGGTTGGTTGATATATTCCTGTGGGCTCATTTCCGGTTGCCCAAATAATGCCTGTCTTTTGTGATTCAATGCTTCACATTTGCACAGTATATGGTAGGCTGTTTCTTCTCCCTCGTCGCACATTCTGCAACTTGGGTCCCCATTGTATGAGCCTATCTTGTGTAGGTGCCCTCTTAGGATATCGTGCCCTGTTAGTTACCCTACTGTTTTGCAAAGTCTTTTCCTACCTTCTCTAAAGAGTTCTTCCTTCGTTCTTTTGGATGGGTCCCTTATGAAGCCCTTTCCATGTCCTATTTTACCGAGGTTCTCACAGTATTCCTTGTGTTTGTTTCGGATCTATTTCCTGGTTTGCCCTCGTGCTGAGGTTTTGGTCACTCCAAGGGCAGGTTCTGATCCAAAATATGGTGTGGATGATCCATGTCTCGCTAGCTCATCCGCTTTTTCGTTGCCTTCTATTCCCAAATGTCCTGGTACCCACAGGAGAGTTACCCTGTTGCGTTCTCCCAGGACTTCCAGTTCCTTTTGGCATTCCCATGTCAGCCTGGACGTTACCTTGGGATTTGCTTGTGTCCCCACTGACGCCTGGCTGTCTGTTATTAAGGAGATTCGCTTGTTTTTATAAGCCCTCCTGTTATTTTCTTTCGCACAGTGCAGTAAAGCATATATTTCTCTTTGAAAGACAGAACTGCGTGTTACTAGTAGAATGGAGAATTGTGAATTTCTCATTTCACTGCACACGTCCGCTCCAGTTCCCTGCTTGGTTTTGGAACAATTCGTATACCAGATGATGTCTCCAACCGTGCCGGGCACATCGAGTTGCTGCCACTCACTTCGATCTGAAATTTTTACCCCGAAGTTTTAGTTGAATGAGTATTAGGGAATCATCTCTCTGTCCCAAACTAGCGTAGACACCAGTTGGTTTCTGCGGCAGTCGGAAGTAGCTCATTCCTGCCTCTCCCATCACTCTGAGGTTAAGTGGTAAAAGTTCTAAGAGACAATCCATGGCTGCTGTTGGGGTTGTTTTAATTGTTCTTGTTATAGCTAAGCAAGCAAGTCTCTGTACCTTGGCCAGCTCTCTAACAGCAATTCTTTGTCGCATTTTTGTCCACCATACCAGTGATGCGTATGTTATCATAGGCCTTACCACCATGGTGTATAACCAATAAACCATTTTTGGTTTAAGGTCCCATGTTTTCACATGAGCACGTCTGATTAACATAAGAGTCATCTTCGCTTTCTTTCTTGTTTTCTGAAGATGTTGGTTCCAGGTAAGTTTAGAGTCTAGGATGACTCCCAAATATTTAACCTCTCCACCATCTTGATTGTTTCACCTTGTAGGTTAAGATGTTCTAAGCCCTCTAGATTTCTCCTTTTGGTGAAGGCAACTATGGCTGATTTGGAGGGGTTTATGTTTAGTCCCCCCTTTTCGTCCATCTGGGGACTGCATTTAGGGCCTGTTGCATTTTATCTTTAACAGTGTTGTTAAATTTTCCTTATAAAGGGTTACACGGATTTTTTTGCATTTCCGCCCAAAAAGTGAAAATTTTAAACTGTTTAAAAAAAAGGAAACGTACTAATATAATAGGGAATTTGCAGTCCAGATTCGAACAAGATGATATACAAATTTTACAAATTATAGTTCATTTAAAGTTTTTTTACCTTAACGATACCAAAGCGTACGATGCCTACATAAAATCCAGTGTAATTTTTTCTTACTTTCGGCATTCTTAGAACAACTTTAGTTGACTATGGGCGTATATTGCCAGCAAATTTCAGAGATGGTGCCTTTAAGAGTATATAAGCCATCGACAATCATCTAAATATTGACAAGAAATTCCAATTCTTTTAACACAAATATCTAGATTTACCTAGGTGATATGATTTACCTAGGTGATATGTGTCCTGGTTTCTATGAGGGCTCTCAACTCTCTCACAGAATATGTATCTTTAGTCGTGATAAATATCGGTTTCCCAGATGTTATGGAATAGAAAATTGGAAATTATCACCCAACACTAAAATCTCTTACGTATTAATAAAAAACTGGAGAAATAGAAACACAATTTTTGCCGCACCTCCACGGTCATTTATCTAAAGAAGCTTGTTAGTCGGTTGGTGAATTATTAAATTAATATCAAAGATTCCGAAACTGATTGTTTACTTTTATTTAAATTTCTCTTTAAAAAAGTTCTAAATAATATGGAATTTATTCTTTTATTTAAAATTTAATTTTATATTTTCCTATTAACAGTAATAAATAAAATATATCAGCTTCATACTGAAAGTGCTTATAAAATCATAAAATAATCTGTATAACAAATAGTACGCAATCCCACAGTTTAAATCTACAGGGATTTGTTTTTTAATAAAACCAAATTTTTATAAATAATACAGGAGAGTGAAATAGATTACAGCAGGATAAGCTGTCAAATTTAGCCGCAACTACAGGTATTTAAATCTACCGGGTGATCCAGGAGCGTGGATTACCAACTCTTTTTCCTGCACTTTTCAAAATAGAAAAATTAGATTATAAAACGTCAAATTTGTCGTTTTGTTACAAGTCACATGACTTCTGGTGACTTCCGGTTTTACAGAAAACAGCCTCAACTTTAAATTTTTAAATGTTTAAACCCTGTGTATTATTACATTCTGGGATTCCTGGAAACATTCTGCCTCTAATGGTCCCCCATTTGTCGAATTTTGACAGCTTTGAAAAAAAAAGTTAATACAAAACCAAAGGTGCAAAAATTATTTCGTATGGTATTTCTAGTTTAAAATTTTAAAATGCAATCAAATTAAGTATAAATCACTTACAGGGTATTTTTATTTTTTAATAAGTTGGCATCGAAATTAGTGATGAGCGAGACCGGTCTTGGTCTTGCGGTCTTGGTCTTGGTCTTGCAGCAAGACCAAGACCGAGACCAGCCAAGACCGCCTTCTCGCTTGCAAGGCCAAGACCAAGACCGGGGTATGCAAGACCAAGACCAAGACCAAGACCGAGGGGTGCAAGACTACGCAAGACCAAGACCGACCTGCAAGACTCTTGCACTTTTGTCACTTTTTTTTTAAATTATAATATTCAATTTTTATATTTAATATACAGAGGTATTTCATACAAACATGACAAAAAATGTGTCGAGAACTGCCTAAAAAGGCGATTATTTTATGAGTAACAGGTTATTTTAATAAAATAATAATTAAATCGATCACTTTCGTGTTTTAATAAAATTATCTAAAAACGATAACTAGTAGATTCAGTAACATGTTTCAAAAATAATAAGATTGTAACTCAATGGTCCGACAAAGCTCGATATCTCCAAAACCGTTTACGACAGAGAAAAACTAAGAGTACAAAAGTTATAAAAGCTGAAAATTACTTGCCTATTCCTAATGATTTTTTTAATTAGGTATCTAGTGATGCCACTTACTGGATCAAAAATTTCCAAAATCCAGGAAAACATTATTTTTGTGCCACACTGTAAGAAGTGGCATCATTAGATTGCTCCTTTAAACTAAGATATAAATGTAAAAGTGATGGTTTAATAAAAAATATATTTGTCATTTTATATAGGAATACTTTTTATATAAATGGATTTTAAATTTCACTTCCGGTTTAGACGGAAAAGTCAAAACAATACCAAAAGTATAATGATGACGTCATTTTTGTCAAAACCGAAAATGATATATAAAAAACCATCTACGTCCACATTGTACCTATATGACAGTTCAGAATTTCCAGCACAATATACAGGGAAGCGATTTTTTTAAATGAATTTTTTGCTATAATTTTTCTATTTTAGGTTAAAAGCTAAAAATAAGTAAGTTTTCTTGAGTGGTAGTGGATTTTTTGGAAAGTTCTAAAATAGAAAATAATTTTACATTTTCTATAATTTTTGTATATTCAGTTTTTTACCATTATGTACGCTTTCGGATATATCGATCTTTGTCGCACTATCGAGCCACCTTGTATATGCAGAATGTTTATAAAGTATTTGTACAAACTTTGTACGGCAAATGTTTGACTAATTTGAACATAGAAAGTTTATTTGAACTGAAAAGCTTGCTAAATACCTTTTTTTTAATTAGAAACCAATGTTTACATATCAGAATCATTTTCATGGAAATTTTACATCTGGTTGAAATTAAAAGTTTTTTTTTCTGCCCTCAGAGTACTCAGTATTGTAATTTTATATGCTTCATCAAAAAAAATTAAATATTTCCTATCACTAAAATGAAGCGCTATAAATAAATAAACCCCTATATTTAAAATATCCTTTTTAATCAAATAATTTAAATGTACATGTAAGGTTAAAATTGGTATATTTTAAAATTTTAAAGCAAAAAATATAGTCTCCATCTTTATTTATTTGTAAGTATTAAAAAATATATATTTTATTTAAGATTGCTTAGTTTAAATTATTACTACCAAAAAAAAGCAAGACCAGCAAGACTCTTGCAGCAAGACCAAGACCAAGACCAAGACCGGGTGGTGCAAGACCAAGACCAAGACCAAGACCAAGACCAAGACCTTCTTTGGGCTTGCAAGACTAAGACCAAGACCAGACTTGCAAGACCAAGACCAAGACTAGCCCGGTCTTGGTCTTGGTCTTTGCTCATTAAACCTGTAAATATTTGACATTAACCAATGGTGGCAGAATGTTTTTAGAATTTTAAAAGCATATACACAGGATGTCTTGCTTGAAAATCGAAAGTGAATGCCAGTTCGAATAAAACCAAAAGTCATCAGAAGTCACGTGAATTGTCAAAAAACGTCCAATTTGACATTATTGGAAAAATGTAGAAAAAAAGAATGTGAGTCATGCTTCTGGATCACCCCATATATTCAATCAAACGTAGTTTCAGCTAAATTTTGAAAAGCAATCCTGCTGTAATCTATTTGACTATAATGTATCATTCATAAATATTATGTTAACACCAAAGTCTTTCACTAAGTTTTCCACAAGTTGCGGCAATGTTGCTTTTTCTACAAAATACAGCAACTTTGTCTCAAATCTTTTACTAAATTTTGGTTTGCCGCGGAGTGTCGGTAAAGATCAAAGAAAAATCATAACTAAAAGAGGAAGATTTGTTGCTGCACGCTTTGCGCAAGCCACTTGTAAAAAACTAGTGGATATCTGGATAACTACTACCTAAACCTTTTGCGCCAATTCTTTGGCAACAAGTTTTCCACTTGTTGCTCTAAATTTGAGAGAACCAACTTTTAGTTTTCTACAAAAAATTTTTCACTTAATGCTCCAATTTAAGAAGAGCAACTTTTAGTTGACAACTTTCAGTATTCTACAAACAATCTTTTGTAAACTTTGGTGTAAACACGCCCTTAGACTTTAAGCGTATATAATTCCAAATATGGTGCCAAGCTTTAAACTCGACATTTCCATACTTAAAAAAAAATCTACGAAAAAATTATTTAAAAAAAAATTAATAAAAAAATATATACAACCGGAATTTAAACTAGAAAACCTAACAGCTATATCCTACGCTTCATCCATCAGTCTAATTACATCATGCTGAAAAATTGGATTAACATAGAGGTACTTGCATAGAATCGCGATGAGTGAAGCTAGAACATAGCTTTAATTATTACATTACCAAATGTAAATAATCAATATGGTTTTGTTTTGTTTTTAAAAGCGATAAATAGGGGAAAGAATGAAACTTTTAATTGTGCTTATACTATCGTTTTTTATTAATCGTTGAGTAATCTTAAATGTTGGACTTCCTAGAATTGGTTGAATGTAGCTTCGGGCTTACCCTATTATAAATAATAATAATATAGATTGTGTGCAGTGTGATTCATTAAAAAAGAATTACTACTTTTTCGTAAGATATGATTATATACATTTTTAGTAACTAATTACTTCGCTAAGTTGGTAAAATGACCCAAGTATTACGATATCTGATTTTCGGTATATTTAAGTCACAAAATTTGCTATTTGCTTATCAATAATAATAAGTAAAAATTATAATTAATTAAAATATTCGATCGACTTATAAAGCTTACGATGCAAGTATACTTACCTTAGTGTATTTCAGTGGCGTGCGGTCTATGGAAACAAGGAAAGCAATGCTTTCTTTAGAATCATTTACCCGCCAAAATTCTACCAACGAAGGTTTTTAAGAAAGTAATAATTTTTTATTTATTCCTTAATGAATTGCAACATCCCATCACCCCACGCGTCTAATATATTTACAAATATTCTACATGAATTGGATTGTTGCATGATTTGAATGTTTGTCAATTAAATATTAGTATTCCTGTGAATATGTATATATTTTTTGTTGATAAAAGTATTTTAATTTATTTTTTGTATAAGGATTAGGTTTTTTTTTTAATTTTGAATATTTTTTGGTTATGTCTTTTTGGAATATCAATGACAATAAAAGCACTTTATTTCATTTTATTTTAAATAAACTAATATTATTTTAAAGCCACAAGTCCTTGTGATCAATTTATAGATACTACACACTAATAATAATAAACTATTTAAAAAAAATTATGAACAGCAGCAGTTCCAATGCTACAAGCACGTGTAATTTTATTTACAGTATAAGTGCAATTCTATAATATATTCCCCAAACCAGCAAGATTTTGCTGAACATACCGTTCCTAAAATCTCATTGTATTCATCCTCATAGGACGGGCGAAACTAAACACAAAAACAGAAAAAAAAAATTTTAAAATAAAACAAATAAAAATATTTTTGTAGTAAAGCAGAACTTTGGCAAAATATCATTAATGAGATGTATTTGCCACACTGTGAAAAAAAATATGAACGTGACTGACCTGTAACGGTCATGCAAGAGCTTATAATTATAATCGGGTAAAAAAGTAATATTCTACTTCATAATTATCTGATAGAAAGTCACCATTGTTTATTCAAAAGCATACCTTTTCTCACACTAACAACTTCGTATTAAAGTCATTAATGGTTGTACAAAATCATCCGCAAAAATATAAAGTCATTTTGGTTGGATTTAGTGCTCGACCAACGATTAGCGCTGACATCGGTCGATCGTAGCTGTATCAACAAAAAAAAAATGTTTGCTAGATACGCGCAGCAGTCTGTTAGCTCTGTACTGGAGTTGACCATACATTTTTATTGATATAGCTGCTACGTTCGACCGATGTAAGCGCTGATCGTCAGTCAAGCACTAAATCCAGCCTTAGAATTGCATTGTACACTTCGCTGGCTCGCAAGAAATCTTAGTAAAGGGAAACGTCTCTATATGTTGTCAATAAAAAAAACCGTGTATATTGTTACGTTAAATCTTACCTAGTTAATTTTTTTAACTTCTACTTTTTTATATATTAAATATCTACTAAAATGCAAAAATGGTAGTCTATTATGAAAAACATGTCTTGTCACAAAAATTCCTTCATCGCAAAAAAAAGTTATGTATACTTTAGTTTTAGTAAACATAATAAAGTTTTTTAATATATTCTGAAATTTTATTAAAATATTTAAAAAATAAAAAATAAATATAATGAATAATGCATGGGCAGGTAGAAATTCTTTTCTTAATAACTTTATAGTAATCAATAAAATTATGTTTAGATGAAGTGTGAAAAACAGCTGCGAACATTGCGTAGCACGCGCGATCTCGTTTTTCGAGTAGAGTAATGGGGGATCAAAGCAAGCCATAGCAATACAAACGCCTGGTACGGTACCACGGATGTCAAAAAATAGTAGAATACTTACTAGGAATTAAAAATGCGTAGCATGTACACAGTGATTTGTTCTTTACGATTTTGCCAAACCTAAAAAATTAAGTTTGACAATACTGTACAAATACACAAAGTATTACGCAAGACAGTCAACAAATATTATTTTTTGCAGAAATGAAAACCTGTAACAAGGTAAAAACACATCACATCGCCATTTACAAAAGTAGAATAAACTAAATCAACTTAATGACAGTTGACACATTGGACTAAAGTTCATCCATATTTGCAGTGTTGCCACTAGAAGTCCTGTTTATTCAAAAGTACCTATGCAAGTCGCCACGCATGTGTGTACCATTTTTATTAAACATGGCGCATATGGGAGACACTATTCCAGTTTTCATTAGAGGCCTGTGCGGGGTACATTTACAGTTTTTGCCCAATACATATAGAAATCGAAGATATATAAGTTGTAGAATAATATTTCAAATTTTATAAATCGTTTACAAAATTTAAATCGGACAATTACATATAATACGCTATGTGGTCTAAAATATCACTGCAAAATATTTAACTGCGATTTTGAGAAAACCACTTGTCGAGCAGTGTCTGCCTTTAGCCTGTTTAAACATCATATTATAAATAATTAATTTCCCGAAGATCAGCGTTCTAACTTTAAAAGTGTCTAAGTTATATATTTTTCAACAAATGTTCAATTTCAGCAGTTTTCCGACTTTTTTTTCGAAAAATTCACCACTAAGGTTTAACAAAAATCATTTTGTTTTTTTTTTTTCATTTTTTTACAAAAGTTCCATTAGGAGTATCCCGATTAAATTACAATGAAATTAAAGTTTTCCGCTCTAAAAGAAAAAAGACAATGTTTGTGCTTAAAACAATGTGGTTAATTAAAATTGATGTATTTCAAATGCAAGAACTATTTTTGGAACTGTTTTGAAGGATTCGTAATTTATTTTGAATTTTTATTTTTACACTTCTAAGATAATGTTGTTTATTTTTTTTTCAAACATATACAACTTGTACTTTTGCTCGTATGATTTGACACTTAAAGATAAATTTCTTAAAATCTAACAGCAAATATCTTTTAACTAAAATAAACTTTTTGGCGTAAGCACCGCAAAAATTTTGCAGCCTGCTCCATAACTTATGTGACTATTTTGTGTGAACTTTTTACAAGCGCTTTCCTGAATACAATATCTATTTTTATTAACTTTTTAAAATATTAGTCAATTGTATTTCTAAATATTACGTACTAGTGAATATACTGCTTCATGCACTTTTTTAATTAGTCATTTTTTTTCTATTAACAGGACATTCTTGTAATAAAAATGTGACTGTTTATTATTTTTCCGCACGTTTTAATGAAAAAATTCCCATAATTTCTGAACAAAATAACAGCTTTAATTCAAATTAAATGAAGCATTTGATTTGCTTTAAAAGTGTTTCTTCATTACCTACTTAAAGATGCCTATAAATTAATTAACGCTTCTGACAATTACGAGTCATTTGCAGTTCATGGGTAAAATATTAAAGCGCTAATAAAAGAAGTTTTATGTAAGTTAAAGAATAAGTTACCTGCTGTCTAGACTAAGCACTACAAAGCGTGTATATTAATAAAGGCTTTATTCTTATTTAATTTACGGATTGGCTACTCTCAGTGTTTTGTATAAACATAGAGCAAAGTATTTATTTGCTGCAAATTTATTTTTTTTTAAAGCTATTAGAAAAACATAAAGAAGATTTTTGGAAATAAAATTATAACAGATATCATAAATGTTTTGTAGGTTGGTCAAATATGTTAACATGGGTTCCTCAACCAGGAATGCCGGCACTAAACTAATTATCGCAATGATTCATTCCCCGTAAAAGCATCAATTCCTCCATACATTAATTCATCCTCTGATATGAGTTATTAATGCTAATTAATAAAATATTTTCTTGTTCATGGAAAATTAGTACTTACAGGGCGATTCAAAAGCTTACACCAAAAAATTTAAGAGGATTCTCCAAATGCTACTAAAAGCACGATAACATTTAAAAATAAAAAAGCAATATTTTATTTTTAAATGTATTATAATGTCTTTTAGAAAAAAAAGACCTCTGCGCAAATCGAAAGAAGCCCTGGTTTGCCTTAAACATGTGAAATTTACATCCACGTATAGGTGGAAGGCTTTGATATGGTTTAGAACCAGACACCATCAGAGTCACTACCAAATGTCTTGTACTATAAGGATATTAGCTATTTACAAGGAAACTAGAAAGCAAACGAACTTCATTTTTTAGGGGCGCTCCCTAGACTATCCGTTGCTATTTGCTTTAGTTAATCACAGAAAAAACATTGGTGTCTCTATTTTCAAATTTTTTTATCTAAAAAGTGAGACATGGGACCCACATCAAATATATACCAGATGATATTGACTTCAAGAGGAATACTTTGGTAAAAAAAAATATTTATAAATTTACAAAAAAAGTAATTTTTTTAGGTGTCCTCCCAGAGAAAAATCGGACTTTTAAAAGCAAAACCTTCATTTGTTTTTTTTTTCCTAAATTTGATCTGTTTATTTTCAAAAACCATAGCCTGGTAAAAGTTTTTCAGTCGACAATTTTCTTATGAAAATATTTCAGATGCTTCTAATGTCAAGAAAAATGGGGATATTTTTGCGAAATTTAAAATCTGACAATAAAATTTAATGATCAAATTCAATAAAAAAATAATACAAATAAAGGATTTGCTTTTGAAACTCCGATTTTTCTCTGGGGGAATACCCAACAAAAATATTTTTTTCGCAAATTTCATAGATAACTTTTTTTTACCGGAGTATTCTTTTTAAAGCCAATAGCATCTAGTATACAGTGTGTCCAAAATAATAAACAGTATGAGGATCTCGGAAACGGTAAGAGATAAGTGGGTAGTTTAAATTTGGCAAAGTTGCGTATTAGGATGCTCAATAATATACCGTTGTTAAATTGAAGTTATATTTTGTACTTTCAGAAATATGGCAAAAGAACTAAAATGTTGAAGTTAAAAATTTCTTACAACGTTTCGTTTTCGCTAAACCATCATCAACTTTATTTTTTTAAATAGGGCCCTCGATTTTTTATAGCATTTTTTTGAAGCAGTTTTAATCCCAACTACAATGACGTATAATACTTGTTACTTTTTTGTTAAATAAACATATTTTTTATAAGAGACAATGAATTAGACAAAGAACGCACATGATTTCTTATAGGGGCGTTCCATATTTGTTAAGTAAATATTAAGTGTTATACATTTTTGTAATTGGGATAATATGGGTTTAAAAAAATAAAATAAATAATCCAGGGCCGTATTTTAAAAAATAAAGTTAATGATGGTTTAACGAACACGAAACGTCGTAAAAAAATTTTGACTTTAATAATACATAAAGCGCAAAAAGTTCCAATATAAACGTATTTTTGGAATTTTTCTAATTTTTGAAAAAAAACTAGCAAGAAAATAAAAACCAAAATCGAAAATTTCAGTTATTTCGCCATATTTCCGGAAGTACGAAATGTAACTTAAATTTCTTAACGGTATATTATTGAGCTCCCCAATACGCAATTTTGCCAAATTTAAACCACCTATCTCTTACCGTTTCGGAAATCCCCATGCTGTTCATTCTTTTCTTGGACACACTGTATATATGGTATGGGTCCCATGTCCAACTTTTTAGATAAAAATGTTTAAAAATCCTAGAATAAAAAACAATACAATAAATAAAGGGTAATGAATTCTAGTTTGTTAAATTTTTATTTTAATAAATCAGTTATCGTAAAACGGAAATTTTTACCTAATTAAAATAATTTTATAGTACTAATTGGAAACTTATTTATATCCTTGTCGTCTAAACAATTAAAATGCGTGTATTTACTACCTATTTTCATGGATCGTAAATGAATAAAACATCGTAAATCTTAGACCGAGAGAACAAGTTAAGCAAAATAATTCACACTGTTAAGGTCATGACCTTTGCCTAGAAATAATGCAGAATATCAGAAAGGAAGTTAGCGTTTTCTGCAAAATTTAAATAAGGAAACAGCTTTTTCCTTATGCATAAAACATTGTCTGGAGAGGTAATAAACTAAGCAAGCCCGCAGATCCAGATAATAAACAAAACTGCGAAAAGGTTTAAATTAAAATAATTTACAGTTTAAAATGTGATTCTTTTATCCATTTTACTTTTAAATATTATTTTAAAAAGTAAAATAAGTAGCATTTTTGTCCTGAAATTTGTGTCAAAAATTTGGCATTACACGCCACACAATAATCCGAAAATGAGCCGAACTTTAATCACTTCAAATATTTTTTTGTAATATTAACTGTCCAAAAAAGTCCAGCCATTTTATTTTGTGTAAATATGCATCTGAAACCACGCGAAAACAATAAAGAGAATACTAGGGACTCGGTAAGGACGTGACACGAAATCACTACCAAGCCTTTAATTTTCTTAAGTTTTAGGATGATATATTTATACATTAAAATCTTATACTTTCATTTTGATTTTAGTGTTATTGAAACCATAACATTCTCTAACTCCTTCAAGGAAACGAGTTGTGTCATCAAATGCTGATTTTGGATATAATAAGATCTGCCTATAACTTTCAATTTAACCTGCGATCATGACTCGGCCGTATGTGTCATATCTTTTTCAACATATTTGTTAAACACCTTTATCTTAACAAAATATTTTAGCTATTGACCCTTTTTGTCCGATATAACTGCATAATATGTGGTCGTTTAGACACTTTGATAATTTTTTGCTTACCGGGCCCTCAGCCGATTTTATTGAAATTTTGTATACAGGGATTTTTTGGGGCGCTGATCACGAATTCGAAATCAAATTTTGTCGGACACTTTTAATTTTTGACTTAACTCCCCACTCGGAACTTACCTCAAAACTGCACAAACTTTTCTGAAATTACTCTTTCTTAAAACCCATTACACCCAAAATGGAAGATTTTATGAAAATACACTTATTATTTATGATATAAATTTAATTTTAATTTTATTTAACAAATATTTTTAATAAAAAAAGCACAGCAAACACTTCCCAAAAATATTATCTTTACTTTTATAAATGTCAACAAAATTGCCTAGGGATTTTAAACAGTTTTATTTTGGTACGCCAGGGACCCGCGAAACAATTAATTGGCTTGCTTTTTAAATTTAAATTGCGAAAAATAAAAATAATTCAAAATTGTAAAGTAGGCCATTCAATTGTTTCGTACCTGGCGTACCAACATAAAACTGTCTAAAATCTCTAGACAATTTTGTTGACATTTATAAGAGTAAAAATAATATTTTTGGAAAGTGCTTGTTGTACTTTTTTTTATTAAAAGTATTATTTAAATAAAAGTTAAATTAAATTTATCTTATAAAGTAATAAGTGTATTTCCATAAAATTCTCCATTTTGGGTGTAATCAGGTTTAAGAAGAAGGAATTTTAGGAAAGTTTGTGCAGTTTTGAGATTAGGTCCGAATGGGCATTATAACCCAAAAACTTAAAGTGTCCGACAAAATTTGACGGATTTGTGATTAGCGCCCCAAAAAACCCCTGTGTACAAAATTTCAATTATATCGTGAAATTTGAACGCAGTATGTTTTTATTGAAGAAAATCAAAGGCTTGTTTGTGATTTCATTGTCACCGGGTATATTAAAACCAAATATCAAAGCAGATTGCTTTGAACTAAACAGCGATTTCTATTTCTACTTATTAAACATAAACAAACAATTTGTTACATTAGAATTTGATTTAAGGCAAAACAAAATGTCTTTAAAATGTAATCTGCTATAAAATGTATAATAATAATAATAATGTTTTTAAGTTAATGAATATCGTTGACGGAATTGAAAAAATGTAGTTAACTTCTTATAACTTATCACCCACTTTTTAAATAAGGACTTAACAGAGGTAGATTCGTGACTTTTCTTATATTGAAACAAACGTCATCTTTTGTATTTTTTTTTGTAGAATTTTGAAGAACAGAAAAGAAAAGTTGTAAGTTTAAACAAAAGAATTTGACAATAAATTAACATTGACTTAACTAGATACCTGGATCTCTTGACTTCTTTTTCGAGAACTTAATTTTTTCATACATTTCAAACAAAATTATTTCGTATTGTGTTTTAAAAACAATAAAAATAAATTATTTATTTCATAGGCGAAATTTGCAGCTTAAATTAGAAAATAGAAAAAGGTAACAATAAATGCCTTTATTTATTCCGTCAAAATTTAGTATTTACTGTTAAATTAAATGTAATATTGCCTAGAAAAAGAAAGGTTACCTAAAATGAATACGATATCATTTTTAACGAAAAAAAGAAAAAAGGGAGCTCTTAAAAAGGAACCAATAAATAAGGTGCTTTATAAAAAATGTTAATTGCATATCGTATTGTCTTTGTCATAGTTTAAATAATTGTCTTAATATTTTTTCACATTCTGCGGGAGAAAATGCAAAAGATGGCTATTTCCCTATTTTTCTAAATAGGAACAAAGCCACCAATATGGCCCAGTTCGGTCCTCTTTGGTTGACCCTATACTTTGGCATTATACATGCCTTGGTGGGCTATTTAACAGATAAAAAATTTGTTACAAAATAATTATAATTATTTATTTTTAATTTCTGTTGTAAATGAAAAACCTCTTTCTGTTGTTTTAGAGTAAACTTTATTTTTAAAATGGTTTTTTTAATCCAAATAATATTTTATTAAGTTTTTTGCATATTCTTGTGTATTCTTTAACTAAATATTTAAATTAAGTGTAAGGTGGAACAGCTTAATCTTCATTGAAAACTGAATAAATAAAAAGGCAACAATTTTGCAAAAATTAAAGATTGGTTTCGGGTATTGTTTTTGAGTCATCGTGTGTCACACCTTTTGTTTAACCAATTCAAGTATTATAATTAGTTTTATTATTGATAATGAAGGTGGCACTTTATAAGGCATTTATTATTTTTAATCTGGTAATATTACCTTAATCATAGGATTTACCAATATTTCCACATGCTTAAAAATTAGATAATTCGTAGTCACATTGATATTTGCATAATTAGAGTAAAAAATTAGCTCTATTGCGTTCTAACTAATAGTTAATAAATAATTTTCCATTTAATCTTAAAAATATTTGCAAGATCAATTTGACAATAGTTTCAAAAATCATAAAAAAAGTTGCACAAATGACAAAGTTTTAAATAAAGGTCTAAGACCTGGAGCCGAAAAATCCTCGTCATCAGTTCCCGCGCAGGTTGACAACAATTGGATACAGGGGGCATCAACAAAGGGCAAAATTTTTGGGAAAAATTGTCATTGAAAATATGCTTCAAAATTTTCCCAGGTGAAGGTCTTAAGCCCCTTAGCTAAAATCCCAAGGGTTTTGCTTACATTTTTACCCTCTTTACCCCTATCCGCCACCCCTTTTGTATCCACCTAGCTGTCAGCCCCTTGGGATTTCAGCTAAGGGGGTTAAGACCTTCACCCAGGAAAATTTTGAAGCATATTTTCTATGACGATTTTTCCCCAAAAATTTTGCACTTTCACCCCTTGTTGCTACCCCCTGTATCCAATAGGTTGTCAGCCTGCGCGGGAACATAATTAACAAATAACATCTTTAACGGGAGTAACTCCATATTACTGATGACGATTATTTTTCGGCTCCAGCTCTACTTCTATGAAGGTTAAAAGCGTTTTCTAAAAAAATATTTAAGGTATGTTATTATCTTCATTTAAAAATATCATTTATTGCTAATCCTACATTTAGGTTAGTTGTTTCAGGTGATGTACAAGTTCGTAAGAGTCAGCAGATTCTCTGTACGTGGATTTTACTTTGGGACCAGGACCAAGGCGGTCCCTTATGGCGAGTGTCCAAAGGAGATTTTTTAAAACATAAATTCACCACAACAATATTAAACATATCCAAAACTATAAATTTACAAGAATTTGTTGGGTAGTTTGCAAGATATTTAAGATATTTGAGGACGAATATACCTAAGCGTAATATATAATATGAAGTTTTTTTATTTAAAATATGTTTTATTAGAATTTTAAGCTCGTTTTATTATCCTGTTACCTAGAATTTTAAAAATAATAATAGGAAAATCAGCTTACCCACTTAAAGAACTCTAAACGAATATTTGACATCTCCAACTTACCTAAAAGGAAAAAAAACATATTTAAAATGGTGTACAAATAACAAATTTAATGATAAGAAAAGGCACCGCTTTAAAATTAATGTTACTTTAAATATTTTTTTAATATATTTTAACGATATTTTCTACCTTTTAAAATGAGATATAAACCATATTTTGTTTATATATAACGGGTATAAGGCTGAACTTAGTCCGTCTCTCACAGTAATAAACAATAAAACATTAAAGCACATACTAACAATTTAAACAGGTAATTATCTTGGTAGTTTTAATTATCACATTAGAGATATTAAAACAAAAATTACAAAATTAACATTTGTAATTTTACTAAAAAATGAATTTATCACACTTTAACGTAAGATTCTGTAACAAATAAGTAGACTAACCAGCAGGTTAAAGCACAAACAAAAACTTGCTTCAACTTTTGTATTATATTTTCATACTTTAAAAATGTCGAAATGATGGTAAATATTATTAAAATGTTCCTTAATATTTTATAACACTAAAACAAAAATACTTTTAATATATTTTGCCTATTACCGGTCATATATTAAAATAACGAAAATGAACGCAAGCCTATACTGTTTTCTTGTATAATTAGTTTTCAAGTTAATTTATGCATATTGATCTTAAGGAGACACCAAATTGTTTACAGCCCAACTTGTTTTATTATTACTTTTATTTTTTTAAATTGTATGACCTATTATATACCTACCAATTTAAACTTTCAAATTTCCCCCATCAATAAACCTTCGAGTTAGTTAAATAAATAAGAAATTTTATAAATAATTGTTAATAATTTTTTTTTCTTGCCCAAATGCTCTCGATAGCAACATTATCAATCATTATTTCATTTTGTATTAATTTATGGCAAATTTAACGAGGAACATAGATTACTAAAGTATTTTAAGATATAATTTTTTAATAAAGATCGTTGTTGCTATTTTTGGTATTTTTTATACACAAAAACCAAGATTATCCAAAAAAAAATTTTTTTTAGTTTTAGATTAAGCTGGATTACGAAAATTTTATAACTTTAGCTAAAAATTTTACATAAAGAAGAGATTTTTCTATTTAATTTTTATAATATTGTTACTACCTGTACATACTTTTTTAATAACCATTTACGAAGAACTGATTAATATTGAACTTTTAAAAATTTTTATTAGCTAGGCTCTCCCGTATGATAACAAATATAGCTGTCTTAACGAATTTCCGGAAAATGAAATGTAATTACATCCTGAACCTTTATTAAATAGCAAGTTATCACGCAATAAGAAAAATCGTTATTTTAGTGACAATAAAAACTGTTTTTTATCACCTATATCTAACATAATTTCAATATAAACAGTTTTTTAAACCCTTTTTTTAAAAGCATTTCAGTTGAAGTCCTTAAGAACAGACCCTTTTGGAGGGGGCAAACAAATATTTTGTTTAAATAATATTTATGATATTAAAATATTTTTTTTTAATAGCTGTAATTTTTTTAATATTAGTTTTCGTCATTTTTTACGCAGAATTTTTTTTGTAGATAATTAAATTTCCTACAAAAAAAGTTTTATAATAATTTCTTGTATTTTTAATAGTTTCCAAGAAATCGTGAACTTCAATTTCTAAGAGCAAAAATTTTTCTCCAACTTTCGGACTGTAATAATTGCTTATAAGATTTTTTTATGTAAAGGTGACATAAAATGAATATACATAACAAAATTAGAAATTTATATATTTGTTTAGAATTTAAACAACTAACTCTGAAAAACATATTATTTTATATTAAATATTTTAGAAAATATGACAAAATCATCAAAATTTTTAAAATATTTTATTAAATGTAAAACATTTTCTGCTTTATTTACATGTACAAAAAATAGGAAATTTAATTTTTGTTTATATTTTGCTCATCGGAGATTTTATCTTTATTAAGTGGTGGTTGGTTATCGCAGTCACTTCCAGTGCAAACAATGCAAGCCGGTAAGCGAAGAAGGTTACTTTTTCTGCAGCCACATTCTGAACCGCATCCTGTTTTGCAGGAGCAAAATATGATTTTTAAGACGTTTTTAGGTGCTGCTGGTTGCGTCATTTTTACTGGTTTTAAATAATCGTCTTTTTGCCAACCCCATTCTTCAGGAAAGATTAGAGAATTAATTTTCTATTGCTGGACTTGTAAGAAGACTCTTTTTATATGTTGTTTTGCTGCATCTTCTGTCGGAGGTAGTGAATGAAGTTGTACACTTTAATCTTTAAAAGTTAATGCTATGAAACGTTTGAATCAAAGTTCATTTAGGTTTAGAAGCATACACTGTGAGTATACAAATATACCTTTATTCAAAAGTACTTTATTACTTTGATTTTCAAGCATAAAAGTTTTAGCTGCTGCAAGAAATTTATAAAAATTTTAATAAAATTTTGTTTACCTTTATTAAGGCGGAGGTAGGACCACATTAAGTCAATGCATGAATAAATAAAAGATGCTCTTTTTTAATATTTTTTTATATTTACTTACCATAGTTTTTTTTAAATAAACTCGTTGGGAGGCGTTTGAGTTTATCTTTCTTATCAGGAGCTAAGAGTCTACTTGCAAGTTCAACAATGGAAAATTCTCTCTAATCCCACCTAAAGAATGGAAAAGGAGCTGTTCTTATAGTTCAGTAAATGAAGGCCAGAAAAAACCCAAACCTGAAGATCAGGTTGAGCCGTCATTTTTTTTTTAATTTACAGGTATCAATGTGCACATTAACCTCTGAAAAAAAACTTAGATAAAAAAATGTCCGCAGGGGCCTGAAAATCGTCCTCAAGAGCCTGAAAATCCGTTTTTGGCCGATATCTGCCGAAATATGACACTTCGAGATTTGTGGTTTGGACAGGAATGAAGAGCAGTTCAGTACCTACAAAATTGGTCCCAATGATTTTTTTGCTACCCTAATACTTCTTGCAAAAAAGGAGAGAGAGAAGGAGCCTGGAGATTGACCAATTGCTGATGGCGCAGTAATTTTTCTTCCTAATTACGAAATTAGTACTGCGATGAACGTACCTCTAAGAATGTTCTATTTCTAAACAACTTTTGGTGTTGGAAACGTGATTATTTTCGTCGGTATAAGCCTTTGAGCTCCCCTTAACGAAAACGGGGCTAAACATTTACCACTTATTTACCATTCCATCACGCTTGTCTCGGATGCATATTCCTGGTTGGCATCATGAATCTCCTCCTGGTCTATGCTGTCCACTCTTTCTTCCTCTTGGTCTATTTTCTCTTCTGTTTCTTCAGTTTGCCCTTTTGTCTCTGGCTCTACTCCTGTCTCTCCATCTTCACCTGCATCCATTTCTTCTCCTTCCTCCGCTTGTTAAAGTCATTTTTCATATCCTTGTAATTATAACACGGGCCTACATGACATGAACCACAAATAATCGAGCACTTTAGTCTTGCTTTCATACATATATATTGCTTGTTACAGCCCATCTTACACTGACAAGAAACCATTTTTAACAGGTCCGGATATGCCGGCTTGTCGTCTGGACGGCTAATAATTCATCTTCTGTACATTTCAATGCTGCACTTGTGTTGTTCAATAATTGTATCGCTAACCAGAAACACAATGATGCTCCTCGACTTCTTTTCAATTATTTATTCAGCAACAATTTGATAAATTAGATAAAAGCGCCTAAAATAAAATTTGAGATGACCAACTTACTCTACTAACATACTATTCTAATATTCAATTAGCAATAAATATATAACATAATATAACGACCTTTCGTAATTTTGTATATAAGTATCTTTAAATAAACTTTCTCTTTCGATAAAATAAATTCAAATTTGACAATAAAATTATATTTTGTTTGATATTTCAAGTAGTAACATAGTAACACTACAACAAACTTTAGATGCTGGTATTTTCTCTTGAAAGAAATAATAAAAAACAAAATTAACAGGTTCCCAACTAAATATAAGGTAGCTTTAAATAAAGTAATTAAAAATTACTTGTAAATAACCCATATAAAGGCCTTGCGCTTCGTCGGTAATAAAGTACTTGATATATATATATATATATATATATATATATATATATATATATATATATATATATATATATATATATATATATATTGGAAAAAAAAGAAGAATGTGTGAAAAGGGGACAATTTAAGCTTTTAAATGATGTACATTGAAAGCCAATATGGTCCTTGATTATCTATTAATTCCCGATAGACCCGAACAATTTTGAAAACTCCGAAAATCCAAAAAAAACCGCCCTAAAAAAACTCATTGTCTATTAAAATACACAAAAAATATTTATTGAATCTTTTGGAATGTATTCAACACCTTTCAAAACCCCATTATCCAAAAGGATTTGCAAAAATTACTCTTTATAAAAAAACATATGAACAGATTGACAGGAGGGTTAAAATGTCGAGCCGAAACTAATTTTAGCTCAAGTTTTTAATATTCTAGAGAAACAAAAAAAAGTGACAACATATTATAGCTACAGGTTCCTTCTTTCATGTGAACTTTAAATCATGAAAAAATATGCATTTTTACGTGAGTAATTTAAAAATTTGTCCGCCCGCTTGGAAGTGTAATAAGCTTAGAGAGCCTTTCGAGATGCGGGGCAGGTGCAAAAAATACGCGGCGCGTTAATGGCCGGTTATCTCAAAAACCATCACATTTTTGACAAAAGTGATGGGAATCATTTTTGCAGCTAATGAACTGCTCTTTATTTTCGTCTAAACACAAATTGCGCAGGCGTCATATTTTGGGGGATATCGGCCAAAATAGTTAAAAAAACTTATTTCTGGGCTCTTGAGGGCCTTTTTCAGGCCCTTGCGGACATTTTTCTATCTATGATATTTTTAGAGGTCAATGTACACATTGATACCTGCAAATTAAACAAAAATTGTGTCGGCCCAACCTGATCTTCAGGTCCCAACTTCGTTAACTGAACTATTAGGGACTTTTAAATTTTGGCTGTTTTATTTATTCATTGACGCTACTAGTTACCGGTATCAGAATAATTAACGTTAGGAAATTAATTAAAGGATACTTAAAACTGCTTGGCGTATTGTTTGATTCATTTTATTCTTAAACCCACTTAGGAAAAAGTATTTGCCTTTTTTGATAAACAGCTAATTAACACAATAAATAAATGCCTTAAACATTAATGGATATAAACGTCACATTCCCAAAGGACATTATTCTTAAATTAAAGTGTCTGGGGAATATTAAACCAGTGACAACAATTAAAGCATCAAAGCGACATTAATGACTAAAAAACGTAATTATCCCATTCATTCTAATTGAAATAACACAAACAACCATACACTATAAAACTTGAAACACATGGCATACTTGTCTAGAAAGATGAATCATTATAGGGAATTTTCAGAAATAAAAAGGAAAATGCAGCTGTTTTGATTTTTTCCGTTTACTTCAATTTTAAACAATTTCACATGTTGCTGCAAGGTCGAATTTGTATAACCAAGAAATAACGTATTTTATTTGCAGGGTTTTAATTAGGTACAGTGACGGCCATTAAATCTTGGGCAAAAAAATTTGTCAAATTTTGACTATTCTGCCATTTTTTAAATCGCTCTTTTTTGCCTTGTTTTACTTTTAATTACTATAAATAAAGCAAAAGTAAAAGAAGATATTTATATTTTATAAAAACTAACGGATTAATAAATTATTTATTAATTTAATAATTTAAACAAACTGAAATATCCTTCCAAACAAATTTAATATTTTATTGCGGCATCGTTTTTTTCTAAGACAGTTTAGCCTTCCAGGCATCGAATGGACCAAAGCCCGGGCGTAGTTCGGATTTCCTCATAACTCATTCCACGTCTCTAAAATTTTATCCTTATTATTATTTATCTTTTAATTTCAAGTAAATTAGAATTTTACCATGTATTAATTTAATAGGTAAAAGCATCCGTCGCGACACAGATCCATACTATTATATATCGTTAAACTCGTCTTTGGAGGCGCTATCTAAATATATAACAATATATAGGGTGTCCCATTTAAAATAAGGAAGTGAACACCGGTGGCCAACACAATGAACATCCTGTATCTGTGAAAGTGGAATTAATTAAAAGCATAATAATAAAGAAACTTTTGGCCAAACTTTTTTTCTTAAAAGTCTGCAGTTTCTGGGAAAATGTATGGACCCCTATAAAATGCCCACCATGTACTAACATGTACATAACTTTATTAATTGAATTTCATCGTCATCATCAGCCGGATTGTTACTAGAAATTTGAATGTATTATTTTCAAACTGTAAGTAAGAACCGCGGTAAAAAATATTTAATCACCAAATGAACAATATTGGGTAAGTAGTATTCAGGCATACCTTACCCCACCATATTATAATAATAGTATATGTTTGAGTTTTTATAAGCTCAGAAATTTATTCAAAACCTATTTTTCTTAACTAAACCGTTTGGTTGTAAAAGTAATATAGAAACTGACACATTGATTCCTTGGTTAAAAATCATACTAACTGGGAAAAAAGGTGGTTTATTCAGCAGGATATTGCACAGATCATAAAGTTACAATATCTTTGTCAAAAATTGTAATTAACATGATTGTAAACTAGGATATTATTGAATTGTACAAGTCAGTAGGGGCGGCAAAATTTGAATAGACTACTAGCGGCAAATGCGTAAATCCGCCACTGAGAGGCAAATTAGTGTTTTCGGGAAAATGAAAAAAGAAAAAAGTATGCATTACATTTTTTATTACCACAATGTTTTAAAAATTACGAAAAATAGGAAGACTGCCATACAAAGAATAACAACTCCATAGTAACAGCCATCCAGGTCAACGGGTTTAAATCCTTTTTCCTTAGGAACATTTGTTTATAACATTATTATAACACTTAACGAAGAATTAAGCCAACGGGTATATCTCTAGTGCTTAGGTCCAGTTGTATAGGTTAGATAATTGTAAAATTGCGAGTTAATCTTCAGATTTCTAAAAAAACGGGTTGTGAAGTATAGGATTACCTTCAAATTGTGGGTTAACCTAGAGTAACCCATAACTCGTGGATGGAGTAGGGATTAACTCATAATCCTCATGTTAATAAATAAAAATGGAGGCGTTCGAAATATTTGAGGATGTAGATAAGATAAATATGATAGAAAATCCAAGAAGACGTCGATTTTTTCGTAATTGTATTGACCAGGAGTTTATAAATAGGTTTAGAACTTTAAAAGCCTCGGTAGAAGTACTACATACAAATTGGCGTACATCTTCAAAGAAATACCAACCAGTGAGTACCTACTTTCCAGAAAAAAATTAAAAACATCCACATTTTTTATTTTATTACTTAGGAATCATGCTTTAAAAAATAAAAATTGCAGGTTATGTTTACCAAATTCTTCCTTCTTTTCTAGGAGAAGTTAGAAATATTTTAATAACCTTGTGACTGAAAACCAGAGGTATACAACTGTACAAACAGAACTATGGATAAACCCTAGGATTAATCCAACAATAAAACCTGAGATTAATTCAAAGATTAATCGTGATATTAACCTCAACCTATACAACTGGCCCTTACTAATTTAAACTTAAGGTAAAAATTTTTTGTTATTATGTTAATTAATTATTTTTGATCATAAACGACAACAGTTTAAATTAGCATAGTCAGCCATGAATAATACAAAAATACTGTTAAAATAGTTATTAGTTATTAGGATTACTACAACATGTCCAAACGTTTTGTCCCTAAAAAAATAATACATGAACATCAGCATTTTTTTATCTTCGGACAGTCCACCAAAGCAAAGGCCTAAGTACTAACGTACCGTGGGTGTCTTAAGTGTGGTGAGAGGAAGTTTGTTTACACGGGACTTAAATATTTGAAGACTGGTAGGAGAAGAAAAAACTTCTGCGTGTAGCAGGTACCATAGTCTGGACACTCTAAGAATAAAGAAACGAAGAAAGCAGAAAGTTCGGAGCCTCTCTAGTTGAAATGTAAAAGGATGCATAAAAGTTGCACTACGTGTTGCTCTGTTGGGAGCTGCCAGGGGAGGAAATATACTGGCCAACTCCTCTGAGCAGAAACCGTGAAAATACCTATAGAAGAGCGACAGATCCCCCACAACTCGATGGTGAGGCAAGAGGAAGGAGCCTCTCTGTAAGCATGGGATCATTAATAAGACGAAAAGCTCTTCTTTGAATGGAGTCTAGAATGCTTAATGTTGTAGGAGACTTTTGTCTGTCCGGTAGCGTAGTGGTCAGAGCCTCGGCTCGCCGCGCCGGCGATCCGGGTTCGAATCCCAGCCCCGCCGGGGAGACATATTTAGGTAGTAGTTATTTAAAATAACGTCCGTGGTGGCACTACCGCGTTGTCTAAAAGGTGCTGTGAAATGCAATATCTGCATGTTTCAGTGCTTGGGCAGCGTTGAACGGTACTCTGGTACTTAGGAGTATATATGTATATGTATATGTCTAGTATATATAGTATATATGTATATGCAAATCCTCCGTGAGTTTCACAAAGATAAAAAAAAAGACGCCATTGCCCCGATAAGAGAACAATATTCTAAAGAGGGTCTGATTTGGTATACATACAGAATATACAGATTGGAAGAAGAAAAATACTTTCTGGCCCGAAAGAGGACTTAAAGCTTTTTTGAAGCTGCTGAGGTTATGGATGTAATGTGTTTGTGCCAGTTGAGATTATTCTAAAAAAAAAACGCCAAAAAGATTAAACGAATCTTTGTTCTGCAGAGCTTGGTCGCTCATGTGTAACAGATAAGCACTGGCAACTTTTTTCGGGACAGCAAACAAAATTGTGTTTTGAAGGCATTTAACTGAACAAGATTTCTGGCGCCTCAATCCAAGGTAAGTTTAAGGTCTTGTGAGAGAGACATCCGCATTGACTTACGCTTGGTTTCCAAATCAGGCTTATTGACTGGCTTGATAAATTAAATGTTAGAGTGAAGGGTACTATCGTCAGCAAAACTATAAATGGGATTGATTGTGGAGGAAAAAATGTGTAGAAGAAACAGGTGGAAGGCCGTAAGAAGGAAGTTTGTTAAGAAGCCCATCATGCCAGACCTGATCAAACATCAAAATAATGTTTTTCTGCATCTTTAATTATTTTAATGAATTCAATGGGAATGTCATTACTTTACCATTTTAAATGTCACAAAATTTCCAGTGTAATTTTGCCGGAAGTTTGGGTACAATTAAAATTTCCGGATTTTTTTTAGATTTTTACATTAACGATAAAATACCAAATAAAGATAAGAAGATAAGTACGACATTCTCAGAAAATTATTTATTTTGCCATTTTTTAGTCGAAAATAATAAGTCATCTCTTCTATTATATGAATTTAAAAAATTCCGATAAACTTCGTGACTTTTGATACCAAATACACTGACAGGAAAATTAGTTATTAATTTTTTAATGATGTTTGGCTAATGTTTACCTATAAACAATTCAGGTACATGATTATTATTATTATTTGTTTATACAACATTTGCATACAACTACGAATTATACATTATTTAAGTGCATCCGTTTGGCGGTTTGAATTATGGTTTTTAATAAATTAAATATTATCAAATATAAACTACACTTTTTGCAACTTTGAATAAACGAGTAAATATACGTAGAAAAAATGGATCCCAATGGATCTTACTGACTTTTTAGATAAGCAATGTTAAAAAAGTATTTTAAAAAATATACATATCACCGGCACTTGCCGTACTATAACACCGCTTTTCCTAGGATCCTTGGGCAAAGTAAGCAGGGACTGCAATTTTATGAACAAACTAACTAGATCTAACCTACAAACCCCTCGTGCTCCACTGTGAGTATATATAGTACAATAGTAGTAACAATGTTAAAACGTCAGTAATGGCACTAAAATATTGTCTAAAAACTACAATAATTTTAGGTTTTAATAGCACACCATTGTTGTTGACGAAAGGAGGGAAGATTAATAAAATAACCAATTACTTGACATTTATAATACCAATTAGACTGCGTACATACGTAGGCGGTCCTAAGAAATAAAATATTAACTTAACAAAATACTGCGCCTTATCAGTTTCATCATAAATCGACTCATTAGTTGAAACTGTAACTACAAATAAAGTGATTTTTTTTACTAAAATAAGGTTTTCTATGGGCTCCACAGAGGAGGAAAGAGAAACAATGCCTAATTCGGACAGTGGTATAATTTGAATCAAGCGTTTCGGGATTTTTAGTGTACTACCACTCCAAAATAAAAAATGGGCAATGCAAATTTCCGAAAAGAAATGCCGTGTTAAGTTGACAGCCAAAGAAGGTAAACTCGTAAGATATTGATTTGATAGTATTGAACAACACGGAAAATTGTTACTCTGGACGTGCCGACGTGCGTACTGCCTAATTTTTTTACCTACAAATTTAATATAAATCCAAATAAGAAAAAAATAAAAATTTGTTGACTTGAATCGGTTGTTTAACGCATCACAAATTGCAATGTTTGCAATTTCTTATTATTATTATTATTTTAAAACTTGGGACAGTCCACGAAGGCTGATGCCTAAGTACTAACGTACCGTGAGTGTCTTAAGTGTGGTAAAGGAGAGTTTGTTTACACGGGACTTAAATATTTGGAGATTGGGAGAAGGAAAAACTTCTGCGGGTAGCAGGTTCCATAGTCTTGACACTCTAGAGATAAAGAAATAAAGAAAGCTCGACGGTGGGCAAGAAGAGAAAGCCTTTCTGTGAGCGTGGATCATTAATAAGATGAACGGCTCTTCTTTCAATGGAGTCCAGAATGCTAAGTGTGTAGGGGACGCCATTCCCCAGACATGAGAAAAATATCCTAAAGCGGGTCTGATTTGGGATACATGCAGAGTATACAGATTGGAAGAAGAGAAATACTTTCTGGTTCGAAAGAGGAATCCAAGCTTTCTTGAAGCTGCCGAGGCTATGAATGTAATGTGTGCCAGCTGAGGTTGTTTTCAAATGCTAGAACCCAAGTAATTTAAAAAAATAATAATATTTCAGGATTAGAGATAGTATGTAGAATTAGAGACCTTTTAAAATCGACCGACAAAATAAATACTTTTTACAATATTGTTAATGGAAGAATTAATTAACCTGTTTTTTTATCTAGGGTCGTTCCACAAAGCCTTGTGAGTACTAACAGACCGTGAGTACCTAGAGTGTACATAATTTAATATAGGATGGACAAATTTACAAGTTCAAAGTGGAAAAAACCCTTGCCAGGAAGAAGATATAATACTGCAGGCATTTTATTCACGAAAAAAGCAAACGAAGTAACAATTTTTTTCTCTGCCGCTTTTAAGTGGGGTATAAAAGTGGATACACTTTTTTTGAGAAAGCGAACAATATTGTATTTTCTAGGCATTTGAATAAATAAGATTTTATGAGTGATCCTACATTTTTTTGTGTAAAAAAATGTATATTTACTTTAGTTTTCTATAAAGGGTTTTTTAACCTAATTGAATAGCGTCTAAAGTGTTTCTAGAAGTATTATGTCTAAATCTTCCATTACCTTAATCCCAAATCACTTTAAGGATTATTCCTACTAAAACGAGACCGGACAACAATATTTCAAATAGAGACTGTACCTACCAAATTCCCTGTGAATGTGGTGAAGTGACATTAGAGAAACTAAAAGACTCCTAAAAATTAGAGTTAAAGCATTTGTGTAGAACAAATAATATAAAGTCGTAGGTTTTAGAGTAGTTTTTAGTTATCACTTCAAAAAGGTTGGAGATACATCACTAACCAAAACGTTGTTTATCAATTAACAAATTAAAACAATGGAAGTCCAAGATTTTAGTGTCATTGAAACCAGAACATTATTTAACATCTTTAAGAAAATATTTTGTCTGGTTTCGGAGCGTTATGCCCTTGCATCAATTTCATTGCGTAGAGGGTCAGTTAACGAAGAATAAACGAGTTATTTTGTCGCTTTCCCCGTATAAAAAATAAGAGGAAAGAGCCATCTAGCGTTTTTCTTTCCTTAATTTTTTAGTTTTATAATCTAAAATCTTTTTCGTGAGTATATTTCATTCCAATCAATGCTAAACTTTGACGGAAGACAATTTTTTGTGTTTCGATATTTTAGGTATATTTATAGTTACATTTTTCTATTTGCTGATTTGAATCGTCTTATGTAAATTAAATTAATTCTGATGCTACTAAAAATAAATATAAGACATATAAAAAAAACTGAGATTTTTTAAAAAATGGACCCATTGATAAAATCTTAAATTTATGTCGTATCTCCTTCGATTTAAGTCAAATTATTTCCTTAAGTATTTTTTTAGATTTAACAGAAAAAAAAACACATGTGGCTATTTTTTTTGATACAACAAAAGCTACAAATAGGCTCCTGTCTAATCCTCGTTGGTGACCCTGTATCTCAGGTAACTAAGACAATGCGAAATATAAAAAATGTACTCCCTTTTATAGTATAATATTTATATCCATGTAAATCCTACTATGGCGTTTAAAATAATTACTTAATCGGAGAGAGTGCATGTCTGTAATACAGGGTCTTTGATTATATTTACGTGGCATATGGAGCCTTTATTTTTAGAGATAGATAAAAATGTTTTATATAAAAATTGTAGTTTTTTTCCATATTATCTTTTGAAATTATTGGTAAAAAAAAATCGCAATAAAAAAATGGAAAAATATAGGCAACTTTAACTTTTTTAATGGAACACCCTGTATAATATGTAACAAAAATCTTTTCTGATTTCAAAAAATATATATATATATATATATATATATATATATATATATATATATATATATATATATATATAATATATATATATATATATATATATATATATATTAATAAAAAATTTTGGGTAAACCATTTATGAGATATTTTAGCTTAAAGTATAAATAAATTGAAAAAAAAATCATACCAGTATTAAGAAAGCCATGAAAACAATAAAATTGTTATAATAAATTTTAAGAATAATTTATATTGCTTTTTTATCAATAAGCTATTCAGAAAAACAAAAAATCTTCTCGCCTTTTTATGGCAACAATAATAATATTACGACAGTGCAAAGAAAACATCACTTATATTCTTAACAACAAGTACCATCTATATACACTATTAAATACATAGTAAGAAAGATTAGTGAACGAAAAAACTTTAAATTGAAGAAAAGGACTGCAGCACGAAATAAAAACAAAGATTTGGATATCCTAGTTTTTTTCCAGGATAATTATTATACTTTTACCATTGGACCTGCACTAACTACTTTTAATAATTTAAGAAAATCCTGAAATATAATTCTCGGATGCGGCATTTGAACTTAATAAAACATATTATCAAATTTATTCAACCTTAAAATTTTACGAACTTCGTCCTTATAAATTTATTTCCGTCCAGAATCTTTCTGAATAAGAACAAAACATGCAGGACCGACCTGAGTATGCATTTCATTAGCTTTATAGCAGGATCTAGAGTTTTTAAATAAAATTAACATAACAATAACAGCATGTTTAATCATAGGAATAAACATTATTGGTCCAGAGAAAACCCTCACTAAATTCAGCAATATATCATTTCTATATATATAAATTATATATATATATATATATATATATATATATATATATATATATATATATATATATATATATATATATATATATATATATATATATATATATATATTATATATATATAAAATATATAATATATTATAATATATATAAATATTATATTATATATTATATATATATTATATTTATATATTAAATTAAAATATAAATTTAAATCAAAAAAATATTTTTAAAGCCCAAAATTTTTAAAATTTCCATTTAAAAAAGTTGTGTTGCTATATTTTCCTTTTTTTTATTGAATATTTTTTTATTTTAATTTCAAAAGTTAAAGGGGAAAAAAACACAAAATTTTTTATTAAAAATTTTTTTATTTAAAAATAAAGGCCCCAATTCCCAGTAAATATAATCAAAACCCTGAATTTTTTAGCTATGAAACTTTAATTTACCTTTTTAAAAAAAAAATAAATCAACACTTTACTTTTCCTGCTTGATGGTAATTATCAAGGTCCGTCCGAATCGATGTCCATAGCTCGCGGTTGTAACCCGGAAGCACAATAATAAAACTCACCTTGATGAACCAAATGAGCAGAGGAAGATTTTGCTGTTACGCATTATATGATTTTCGGCTGTGGAATTTAAATTTGATGTAATTTAATTTTTATGATGATAATTTAATTTATATTTATTACCTCCGCAATAGGTTAGGTATGTTAGAAAAAAAATTAAATGTAACTTTAAGCATACAACGTCATAAACAAATACATACTTGCATAAATATAAATTATCAGAGAAATGGTATTAAAGAACTAAAGGCAGATTTTACGGGAGAAATAAATTTAAAAAATTAAACCAAAATATTGTATGAAGTAGTCCCGTTTTTAATGAGCGGCAATAATACGAAACGACAGCCTTGCGAAAACAGCACTGTCTCCACACTATTCTGCAATGGCTTTAATGTTGAATCTGCCTACGCCTCTGAAAGAACACAAATAAAAATCATACGTGTTAAAAAAACGTTGGTAAAGAAAAGGTAACTATTGAATACCAAATCAAGGAGGAACATTTTCACAAAACTATTTTACATATATATATATATATATATATATATATATATATATAATATATATATAATATATATATAATTAAATATATATATATATATATATATATATATATATATATATATATATATATATATATATATTATTTTTTGACACCCCGTATAAAAAACGTATCCTGGTTTTCCCTTTTTTTGCAAATCAGGTTCCAAAAAGTTTCTGGTAAAAATGAATAACGTTATTGTGACAACTGTTTAACCTTTAACTATCTGTCAACTCTATGTGAAAAAAAACTGACAATCGTGGTTTTCCTCGCGCTTTATAGTGGAGTCTAGAATTAGCTGGAAGGATTCTTTTACTACGGGATGTAAGAAAAGTTAAAAAGGATGTCCAGCGCCCTCAGGATAATCCCAATGACCGTCGAAAAAGGGAAAAACTAAGGTAACCTATTTTAAATAAATTAATAACCTAAATAAAATAATCATACTTTTTATATTTTTAATAACTAAACACTAATCAAAAGTCTTAACAATATTATATATATATATATATATATATATATATATATATATATATATATATATATATATATATATATATATATATATATATATATATATATATATATATATATATATATATATATATATATATATATATATATATATATATATATATGATAGTTCTATTAAATATCCTTAAAATACTTGGAAGTTGGCGAATGGCAAAAAAAAATATAAATTCAGTTTAATTTTACAAATATCTTTTAATTTAAGAACAGTTGTTTTAAAGTAAGTTAGTTTTGGGTTCTTTAAACAAATATAAAATTAGAACAATATAAACATGCATTATACGTGGGCAATTCAAAATTTTCCAAAAAAAAACTACACATTTGAATAGAGGGCCATGACTTGGTATTTGGGTGTAACTTTAAATTCTAAACAACTTTTTCCTATAACATTTTGTTAATTTTTTTAAAATAAAGGTACTTTACTCCTAATCAGTTTTCAATTTTTTGACCTACCCTGTATACCTTTCAACTTTTAATAAAAGTAACTACTGCTAATAGAGTTTGAGACCATGCACCAACTTTTATGAAAAATAAAATTTTCTGACAAATTGCAAATAAAAAAGTTTCCCATTTGTTGCATACTTAATGGACCACACTGTATATATACAAGACAATTTAAATTGTTCCAAGGAACTCATTTGATAAAAAACCTTAGTCCTAAGAATATTCTTTTCGAGAGAGACTTAATAATGTCGGTTACACGAATAAGTTATTGTTTGATAAAGTTAACGCTCAAAGGTGAAAGCCCAGAAAAGTCCTGAAGGAAGAATTCAACAATGTTATAAATTTTAGAAAAAAAAAACTAATAGAATGCTTATCCAGTAAATTGCACTTTTGTTTTAACGATATTGCTAATCGGCAAATTTGGTTTAAGATAAATCGATAGAAAGGGCACCATTTTGGGGCCTTCTAAAACAAATTGTTTTAGCAAGTCCATTACCAATAATACTGTAATGGTGGAAGATAGAATAACTTAAGCTATCGATTTAATATGCCGGATAGAAATAAGATATCTTAGAAAGCAATTGAAAAAAAAAGTGTTTGATATGGGGGTGGGGGTCATCGTTATTGTCTGCTATAAGGTAACAGATGCTCAGTTTGACATACTAGTGCTAAGTTTTTCATTGTTTGAAAATATTACAATATACCTAGAGATGTCCGTCAAAACACCTTTTTAATTTTGTATATTTTTGTTTTTCATTCTACTTTTATTAATGAATAAACATTTAAAGCCTATATTTAGTACATTTTTACGTAGCAGAAAAAGCCTATTTATTTTATAATTTAATAATTTGCCTAACTTTTTAGTAGTACTTTTTAAAAGCCCTTAAGGCCTAGAAAACGAGGATGCACCACATTCTTCATAATTTTATGTTTGAGTTTTTTTAAGTATCTCACTTAGTAGCGCCTAAGTAAAATAATTAAGCCGCTTATGCCAAATTAAATATAAGCATTACTGTTTTTGGAATAAGAAATAATACAAATTTGTAACAGAAAATACAGAGAGGTAACTGCCAACTTGTTTCACCCCATATTACCTTAAAAACATATTCAGTTACTAGGCTACATTGCCGCAGTTTAGTAGCTATAAAAAAAATAGAGCACTAGCGGAACAGGCTAAAGAAGCAGTGGTACTACAATGAAACAGACCAAACAGCGATGCCCTCTTTAATGAGATTAGCAGACTTTTCAGTAGAAATGGACTTGTACAGTTTTATGTAAGAGATACCATACGCATGTTTTGCGTGTTAAATATTTCAAATCCAAATGCTTATATAAACACGTAAATGCTATTTTGATACTTCCATGGCAATACAGCATCTTATAAAATCCCATACATAGCGTATTTTTTACCTAGAAAATATATTATTATGCAAAACATTCATCTATAATAAAATAGACTATTATTTTCTTTGAAACATACGATCGTGCGTTATTAAAATTTCAAGTTTAAATGTCTGATATATTATAACCTCAAGGTTTATGAAATCATCGGCGCAACGTAAATTAATTAATTTTAAATATATATATATATATATATATATATATATATATATATATATATATATATATATATATAAAGCGCACCGTACTCGAACGGAGGGTGCTGGACAATTTTGGATTCCAACTAAAATCAATAATAATTTTGTGGTTCATCTCAACTTCCGTCTCGTTTTCACGGGCGCATTTTTGGTTAGGACTGGTGGGGTCGGTGATAAATTCAAGAATTATCTGTCCAGTTTAGTTGTTTACTACGTTTTTATTTTCAGTAAGGATGCAGTGTTTATAGGCAAAGCAGGAGTTAGCTGGCTCAACCGACTTCGATCTGATTTCTTATCAGTCATAAATTTAAAATTAGTTAAAAACCAAACAGTTTTTCCTAATAAAATAAAATAATTTTCTCAAATAAATAATGGAACGTTGAAGATATTTTTAAGAAAATAATTTAATGTGCATTCATAGAATAAAAAAAGAAAAACTCTTTTTCAAGTTATCAAAGATGATCAAATAAACCACCTTCTTGAGCCAAACAATAACCCCAAAATTGCAAAAAACGCCTTCTGACATTTGTTAATGTTAAGGGTAATAATCCTAAATTCCCAATTCCCAATTTGTAATTGCAATTCTTGTAGATTATTATTTTTTTGGGAAAAAATAAATTTATGATTTTACGTGACCTCAGAAAAAAATCGTTGGGTGAGAGCATGAAGTGAAAAAGTCGATTCATCAAAAAACAATGTTTCTTTAAAATTTTCATTGTTATTTTTCATTTCCATTACAGTTTCAAAAAATTGCCTTCGTCTAAAATGATCATCAGGAAAATTTCATTGGTTTTTCTTACTTTTTGTAGGATTGGTATCAATTTTTTCAGCACTCTTTCCACTGATCTTCTGCTCAAAAAAACCTGTCCTGCAATTGTATTAATGGAAACTGTAGGTTTTTAATAACACTTGCCACTACCATAATTTGTGTCATTTCCCTTTTGTTTTTTTTTTTGGGGGCACTATCATGTTTATGTTTTCTTGAGTTAAACAACCAAATGTCAGAAAGTTTTTAATTTTTAAATAGGGGAAATCGTGGGAGTCGGCCGGTTAAAATAAATTATTAAATAATTCCCCGATTCCCCTAACAGGATTTCCACGGTGATTCCATTAATAATTTTTTTTTTAGTTCTAAAATCCATTATTAATAACTATTTAAAAAAAAATTTTTGGTCGCAAATAATCGACACGTACAACTATTGCTGTCGAGCGTTCGATACTAAAGAACTATTTCAGAAATAAACATATTTAATTTTTGGCTGGAAAATTATTGATCGATAAGCAATGCGTGCGGCGTTTTTAGGTACATCCAAAATCGTCTAGGATCGTCCTATGTTCCATACTCTGCGCTTTATTATATATATATATATATATATATATTATATATATATATATATATATATATATATATATATATATATATATATATATATATATATATATATATATATATATATATATATATATATATATATATATATATATATTATTTATTTATTGGATACATATTTTGTGTTAAATATCATTTTTATTACAAGCGATTATTAAAGTGTATTAAAAATCAATAATATTTTATATATATTCTACCGTTATAACGAAAAAGGTATTGACTCTACGGACTTAAATTAAACCTAATAAATCACTTGTGTCAATTTTTCTGTATTTTATGTACACAACTATATGGGCTAATGTTACAGTAATTCTACGTGAACTTAGAATTAAAAGGTACAATATCCGCGTCACTTGCAATTTTAGTAATTGACTAGCATTTAAGCAGTAAATTTTCTGTGTTCGCAATATTTAGTTCTAAGTTACTAGTTAAAATTGTTAAAATGTCACATGGTTATATGGGCATTTCTCTGTAAACTGGGCACCTTTAAGCGTATTTTTGTCCCGACAAACAGTTCTCTAGTTAGTTTTTTTATAGAATATTAGTTTTATTTAATTTTTATCATTGGGCAAACTTAAAAAGCATACGAAGAACAACGTAAAATGAAGATTAATTGTATTAAATGTTATTAAGGTCTTAAATAAGAGCTAGGGAACTGTGTGTAAAATTGGGGACAAAATAAACATTAGTATGTTTGGATGCACTATTTAATTAAAAAATAGGTTTCTTTGATATAGTTAGTAAAAAAGTTCATTAGATTTCAAATATAATGAGTATGCTTTTTTAATATTTGTGAGATAAACACCTTTTTTTACCAGTGGACTGTTTTTGGGGACATGCAGGGGACTGTTCTTTGAGCAATATAAAAACATTTTTAATGTAATAGACTTATTTTATTGAAAATGATCTTTTTAAGTTAAGTACAAATTATAAAATGAACTATATTTTTCCTATTATATCGGCCTGGGACAGTGAGTTGCCCAGCTTACAGAGAAATACCCATATATAGAAATAGTGGAAACATTGTCAACCTTACGATTCTGACGTTTTTATTTTTTGTGTCACTACCAGCATATTCAGTGTCCCCTTTAATTTTAAGGTATACATTTTGGTGGGCAGCAGCATATACTCAGAAAGGGTAGAAGGTTTTTGCCCCCTCCCCATTCTTTAAATAAAACTAAATACCTTTGGAAAAAAATAGCCATATTATTTAATTATTTTTTTTAATTTAACAGTTGAGCTCCCCCACTTATTTTAGTCAATATGCACAACTGCTGGTGGGGCGGCCTCGAATTGCACACTGTATACCTGGTACCTAACATTTTTAGCACGAATTGCATACTGTACCCAAAACCACCCAAAACCACAATACATAAATTGGGCCCCAAATGGTTCCAATACCAATAACCTACATATGTCAAAAATCGATAGTATTTAAATATGTAAAATAAAACAATAATAATCCCTAAAATATAACCTATAAAATTCGTACTCTAACTACGCCAACCCAAATCCGCTATGTTGTGCTTTGTTTGTTAACATTAAGTTAACCCAAATTTAATGCAGCAAACTTTGAAATTATCGGAGTTATTGCAAAATTTATTGGAAAATGCAGGGTTGCAATGTCAAAAAACTTTATAACTGGAGTAAAAACAAAGAATAAAAATATACAATACTTTCGTATACTAAAAGACGCCAGAACTAAGCAATTGAAAAAATATACACCAAAATAACTGAAGTAAATAAAAGTACTGAAAGTAAAAGTAGTTTTACTTGACTAGCGTTTTTTAATAACATCAAGTTAAATGATACCTTAAAATGTATTAGCGCAAAAGAAAATATATACTTTGAAAATTTAACGATTTGCCTTACCTGTAAAGTCTGTTATTGTGATTTATGTATTGAGATTTTTAGTAAAGTTATTTTTGGGAAAATTTTTCTTGTTTGGAGGTTCAATATAATATTTTAATTCGATACGAATGCATTTTTATTTTATATTTTGAAACCTTATGACCTCCCAAAACAGTTAATTACCAAATATTTTCTTTCTCTAACAACAAACGTTTGTTAAACTAATGCACGTACCCTAATGTCATAAACCTTTAAGTATTATAAGTATTAATTAAAACAAGTTGGTTCTGTATTAAAAAAACTAATAAAGCTGGTAGAAAAGTTTAAAGAGAAGAAATTGGCGAGATATATAGATTGTAAAATAAAATTTTAAATACAGGTGTCTTTAAGTGGTATTAGAAACGAATAGAAATATTTTTCAAAAATTTTTAAACTAGTATTTATACAATATTTTGACGTTTTTAAAGTACCTATAATATTAATGGTATTTAAAAATATTTGTAAATTTACCATTCCTGGAATAAATTGGCGTACTTGATTGATTTCTTTTTTTTATAGGATTTCTTATTTACTTGAAATACTTTTTTACTTCAAGTACATCGTAATATTTCAAGTACTTAGAAAAATACTTTCAGTAATTTATTTGGTCAAATCAAGTAAAAGTTCAAGTATGTTGATATAAATTAATCAAGTACAAGTACAAGTTCTTGAAGTAAAATACTTCAAGTACAAAAAATACTTAAAGTAAAATTTTACTTCAAATACTTTAAGTTTTGACAGCTCTGACAGTAAGAAATAAATGAGTCTTTCTTTTCGCCATTGTATATTAATATCAGATTACCTACTTACTTAAAAAAAAAAAAAAACTTGAAAATAGAAAGACATTTTCTAAAGTTTATAATTTTTTTGTAGCAGTTTATTTTATTTGTAATCTCTTATCAGCCACAACAGGTACACAATAAGTGATAGGAAAAACTAATAATAAACTTATCGGGGTCCATTAACAAATAACTTTTATTTTTACTCATAAAACAAACAGTATTTGTAAGTAAATGGATTTTCCTACAATAGTCATTACCAATTTACGATTTTTTAATGCATTCACTGACTTTACAGGAAATAGTAGGTTTCATGCATCAGATTTCCTAAGTAAATTTTAAAAAAGAAATGACTGAATTAGCCGGGTAATTTTTAAAGTTATGGGTTATGATTAAGGCTTTTAAAAAAATTATTGGGTATAAAATCTTTTATTCTATGATTATTTCTCTTCCAAGAAACCTAACAAGTTTAAAACAGAAAATATACAATTTTCATTAACAAAAAAAAAATATTTAACATGTAATTAATTGTTAAATAAAATACAAACAAAATATGACTTTTCAAAACAAGATTGTTTACACTTTCATTAAAAGTTAATCTAATTTTACCAATTTGAGTTGTTATATATTGCAACTTCATTATAAATCTGTTTTTTTTTCTTATTATGTATGTCGTAAATTATTGTACAAATTTTTAAATTCCTTAAATACTCCAAATCCAAATAGACCTTTGGCTTATACAAATTTATTGTTGATTCCAAAAATGGTACTTTATAAATATATTTATTTACTTTGTAATGTTAGTGTTGCTTGTTTAAAAGAATTTAATCATATAAAACATTAGTTTTCATTAGCAAAATATATTGTAGTAGTATTAACTTCAAATAATTTCATGTTTTTATTTAAGTTGATTTAAGATCTAGACATAAAAATAAACCCAAAAAACAAAGTAGGTTGTAAAATTGTTCCCTGAGAATCACCAAAACTAAAAAATATGCTAGAATTTGTTCCGATTTTTAGATATTGCTTTCTATTGGTTAAAAGGGCCGGATTTAACTTTTTGCCGCCCATAGACTATTATATTTTTGCCGCCCTAATATTTCAATAGTTTTTGGATACCAGAACGAAAAAATTAGCATTAAAAGAATGTAAACTAGCACTAGTAATTCTTATAAAAATGTAAGAAACAAATTTAACAAAAGTAAAACTTGCAAAAAATTAAATAACATTTCTTTAAATCAAATAAGTATTTTTTTAACTGAGTGAATTTGGCCGAATTTTTTTTATCTATTCGTTAAATATATTTTTTTTGGTTAAATTACGATTCCTTTTTTGAAATAAATCGCAAATTTGCCGCCCCTAATAGTTGCCACCCTAGGCTTCGACCTACTCAGCCTTTGCGTAAATCCACCCCTGTTGGTTAAATAATGTTTTAATAGTAAACCACCTGTTTTATTTTCCTCAATAACTAATTAAATATTGGTAACATCATTACTAGCTGTAATCTGCAAACTCTGTATTGGAGCTTTACAATTACCAAAGTCAAATTGATTAATAAAAATAAAATGTTAATTTTTAAAATTGTTATTTCTTGTTAATTTATTAATCAAAATTTTTAAAAGAACTGGTAAAGTAGTGATTCCTCTACAATATACGGATCATGTTGTTTCTTATTTTTAAAAATGGCTAAAACTATTGCTACCCTTTTATCTTCTAAGAAACACGATAGTTTAAATAGATAAAGTCAGAGCTTAGGCAATCCTAATTACTTTAAAATATTTATTAAATTTATTGTATAGAATAAAGAGAAAAAGGTGTATTTGTTATTTATTTACCAGACCAGAGAAATACGTATTTTATTGAAAAAAAAAACGACAATACTCTAGAAGACATAGGTATACAAGCATTTAAATAATGTAGCTTTAATATAAAGATATTCTACGGTGTAAGTAAAATGACTCTAAATTGCTGAATACTTATACGATCTAAAGGCATATGCTTTAAACCCTACAAGTAATGATAATAAAACATACGGTACATTGACAATGGTGGTCAATGACAGAAAATATTTTATATTCTAATTAATATTCACTAAGTGCGCTCCTTTGTACATTGAGCCGGCCTTGGTAAACACTGAGAATGCAATATTTAATGTTAATACTTTAAAGACAAACACTGTATAGACTATAATTATTTATATTAATAAATAATAATTAGTAAGAACGTATTCGTATAACAATAATTGTTTATTGATTGGAAAAAATATGGAAATTTTGGTAAGTATGCTTAGTAAAAAATATACAAGGTGTCCCAGAATATGTGGGCAATCTCTCGGAATCTAATAGAAAACCTAAAAATATTATGACAAGTTCCTATAAACTTTTTTCCTACGAGCCCCTCCTACGGAGATACAGGTACATATCGGACGCCCCTGGAAATCGTATTTTTTTTAATAACTTTTAAAATACTAGGCGTAATTTAATAATTTTTTAATATGACGGTTACCAGATGAGTATTCTTAAAGTTAACCCATCAAAGCATCTTCGGCTTAATTAGTTTGCCAGGGACTGACTAGCTCTCATACAATAATAGCAATTTTTTAACACCATGTATGATAAAGGCTCAACAATATTATTTTTGCATATCTTTAACCTTAAACTAAAAAAAAAAATTTAATTGACATCAATAAAATCAACTGTTTACGAAAAATAAAATATCATGGTTGTTAATTTTTTTATATTATACAGGGTGTTTTCTAATTGTACGTCAATACTAAAGCAATTTTTGGGCTCATTTTAAGAAGAAAAGTTTATATAAACGTATGTCCTAATCGTCTTAACTTTGGGATACAGGGTAGTAAAATTTTATAAAATAAATTATTTATTATTAATATCTATAATACCACTTTAGATATTTTAATCAAATTTGGCATACTTGTACTATGTATCAAGAAGTATTTTTTAGTGTACCACATTTTTAAAGCCAAAATAGGCAGGTCATAATATTGTTAAGCCTTCATCATACAAGGTGTTAAAAAAGTGCTATTATTGTGTCAGAGCTAGTCATTGTGTCAGAGCTAGTCCGTCCCTGGCAAACTAAATAAGCCAAATATGATTTGAAGAATTCATTTTAAGAAGACTTATCTAGTTACCATCATATTAAAAAATTATTAAAACGCGTTCGTTATGTACCTGTATCTCCGTATAGGGGAGTGTCGTAGGAAAAAAGTTTATGGGAACTTCTCATAATATTTTTGCTATAAAACAAGCAATATCCGCATGGATATTGCTTTGTTTTTTCACAAATTTTAGGAACCCACTTTGATTTAAAAGGGTTCCAATCCTTTTTAAAGTTTTTAAAAAAAAGGTTAATTTGTTTTTTAATTGATAAAAATTTATTTTATTATAAAATATATATATATATATATATATATATATATATATATATATATATATATATATATATATATATATATATATATATATATATATAATTAAAATATATAAAATTTAAAAACATTTTTTTAAAACGTTGAACTCATTGGTCTAGCCGTTATTACTACGAAATATAATTAAATCAATAATATTACTCCTTCCTAACCGCAATGTTTTCCACATACTGCGGTCAAGCTAAATAGATAAGCAAACAATTATATTATTGGTTCGTACGTAAATCACCTTTTTATTGATTATTTAATTTTAACCTACTTTTGGTTAAGTTCAAGAACGCAACTGTGTCAAATCTTTTTGTATTAACACAATTCTTTAAAAAGAAATCGAAAGCAAGAAAAATAAAAGTAAAACATCGATGCAAAACATTTATATAACCAACAATATCTTTGCAAAAAGAGAAAAATTGCAGGATTTATGAAATTCGGGATTAATCAGCCATAACTGCTCAGACAAGCTAGTATGATCTTGTTAAGAAAAATATATAATTATGTCATATTAAATAAATTTGCGCAAAATGAAATGATATAGCACAATGGCATAAATATAATTAATTTTATAGAATTTGATATTATATAAAAGCAAAATTTAGTTACACAAAATATATACTGTTGGGACGATCACAATAAAAAAACTTATATAACCAAAGTAAGAATATTACCAAACAAGTAATTGATTTTAAATTTAAAATGTTTTTGCCAAGTTTCTTGGAATAATTTACTTAGAAAGTATAAAATGTAGACAGAATAAATAGGTTAAAAGTTTTTGATCTTTCAATCATCCAAGTATAAACAGATTTTTTTTGTATCCGTGTCTTGTGCTTAAGTAACATAAACAAAGAGGAGGTTTTAGTAAGAAATTTAATGCCCAAAGGTCTGCTGTTTGGGAGATTTCAAACAACAAAAAAATATAAAAACGATAGACATAAATAATAAGTTAATTTCTTTTAACCTTATCCAACCAGAACACAAAAATGCTCTTATAAGTCTTATGACAGACCACCCAGAACTTCAGTCGGGCAAACTAGCAATTCTGCATATTCAGGTATCTCTTTTTCATCCGTCTCAATATGTTCTTTGAAAGCCACCATTTAAGTAAAAGCCCTTAGAACTTTTTTTTTAAAAACAAAACTTTTTTAAATATAACCAGAGGCGGTGCTAAAGATAGGTTAGTTTTTTTAGGGTATCGTACATGAACGTTAAAATCAAATGTTTCATACCACTCTACTAACCAATCACCAATCGGAACTATTTGTACGTTCGAGTATACAAAAACAATTCTAGAACACTAAAAATCTGGTGTCTGCCAAAACCTTTCAACTTTCAAATATCTGTCAATTTTCATACGCGAAATTTCTACAGAATAGGGGTTCAGGACCAGAATTTCCCAAAGTGTTAAAGCATAATTTGAAATGTTTTAATTTTAATTATTAGTTATTTAAAGTTTTAAAATAATTTCATTTTTGAAAACGGAAACCAACTTTTTACCGACACGTTAATATTTTTTCTGTTTTTAAAAGACTTTTTTAGTTTTTTTTTTTGGGTAATTTAAAAGTTTTTAAAAGAATATTTCGTTTTAAAACTCGTTTTTAAGTAGCCTATGTATGTATAATCATGCAGAATGGCAAATGTGTTGGTCATTTCGACTTATTTATGAGAGGATGGTGTTCAAACCAAAGAAAATAGCCGAGTGTGTTTGAAATAAATATTTAATGTTTGTCAAATTTATTTTGATTTTTCACAAACTAACAATTGATGAACTCATTTTATACACACGATAGATGATTATGAAGTACAGTCAAAGCTCGTTATTCGCGATGCCTTCATTCGCGTTTTCACTATTCGCGAATTAAAAAATTGCTACCCAATTCCTATATTTGCGGCTAAAGATTTTTTAATTCGTCGATCTAACAGGTACATCGGTACATACATATTGATAAAAAGGATTCCAATATGTTGGTATCCAACCGAATATCCTTTGTAAACGCGTCGTCAAATGGACTTATAGCCGGAACTGCGAATGGAATAAAACGAGATGGGTTTAAACAGATAGAATCAAGTGACATTCAGAAGTTGCTTGAAGGAGTTCCTTTTTGACCTCCGATCAGTGAAGTGCTCGCAATAAAAAAACTACATAGCTTTTTCCGGGAAGGCGGCTAAAGGCGCTGTATCAACAGCTTTTGCCATCGGGGATCAAAGGAGAAACTCAAGCCAAACGATGGAGTCCTTCTTCTGGGGCTAAGCGCAGTAGCGTAGCCAGGTGGGGGCCAGGGGGGCGACTGCCCCCCTTGGACCAGCCCCCTGCGCCCGAACAAACCTACCGTGTATAAAACAGGTATTTTTTACAACATACTATGCTTTTTTAAACATTTTTCTTGCTGGTGTAATTTTGAAGTCATATTTTTTTAAATAAAAATTTCCACATTTTTGTTAAAAATTTTTTCTGTTCCACAGTGTAGGGGAAACGAATTCCCCAAAAACTACACCGCTTTGGGAAAAAAAAGCTGAGCGCGGCATCCGTTTGTGGCGGATTTCTTTTTTTGTGGTTTGGAAAATATTCCAGAATTGTTTATTTTTTTTTTTAATATTGCAAATCGGCAGTTTTTAAACTTTTTTTATTTATTTCTGGTACTCATATTCTCCTTTTTGGTGTTTTTTAGTCGTTTTTGCCTATGCAAGGGTAAACTTGTTAAGAGTAAAAATGGATAAAAAAAAAAAAAGTCAGAAAGCCAAAAATTACAAGTTTTTTTAAAAAAACTGCTGGGTAAGAACTTTTTTTTATATTGTCATTATTTTCCTTTTTGGCCCCTATTTCCAAAAATTTACAATGTTTTTATTATAGGGGAAGATGTGGGAAATATTTCTCTCGCAACCCCCCTGTAGTTCTCGTCTATCCTGTGGGGGGAAAATGAAAATCTTAACCAGGGCGAAAAAAAATTTTTGCGAAAAACATAGCAATAGTAGTGGGTGATAAACTACGAAGAAAAGAAAAAATGGAAATGATATAGTAGAAAAGCAAACAGGTTAGTAAAAATAATTCATTAAGCTGATTAAGGGGATATGCTACTCAAATCTTTTTTTATGGAAATCCCCTTTATGGATAGCGATGCGAATTTCTTTATCCGCCCTAGTTTGGTCGGTGCGAAAGTTTTCTGTTTGGTTTGGTAGTCCTTAAATTACTGCTCCAATTTAAAAAAAATCGTTGAATTTTTTCTATTTGGTTTGGAGTTCTTAAATTACGGCTGCGATTTTAAAGAAATCTTTAAATTTTAATGCTTTTGTTAAGCAAAAGGCACTGAAAACAATCTAACATTTTCCTACTATCTTAAAAAAAAACTTTAATAAACTGGAAAAAATTTATTCAAAAAAATTTAAAATTAAATATTTTGGGGAAAACAAAAAAATGAAAAATCGCTAAGTTGTCCAAATTTCGAAAAAGTTTAAGTAAAAAAAAAAAAAAAATTTTAAGAATTACAGCCGTTATTCGCGAACTTAAACCTTACACATCAAAGGAATTCCCACCCAAGTTTGAGATTTCCCCAAAAAAAAAGAACGTAGAATATCAGTTAAATCTAATACTAAATTTGTTTTACTTCTAGAAATGAATTCAGATTTGAGAACTGCTGATTCTGGACTACTAAAAATTCTTTGTGGAGTATAGTTCCGACCATTTTTTTTTAGACAAAAAAATGACGGGAGGTAATTAGAGAATTAATATTGGGAAAGGGCCTTGCCAACCAGGGCTAAAAAAAAAGTTTTTTTTTTAAATTGGATGCCCGAATAGGCGATTTCAATCAAGTTGGTACCACGGATCAAATGATAATGGAAAACAAGTAAAAGTGGTTGTGTTATTCTCCAAAAGGCAAATAAAATGTTTTTTTTTCTTTTGGCTTATGTCAAGTCACAATAAAATGTTTGGGCTGATCCTTTTAAAGAAATAAAAATTTTAAAAGGGGTTGAAAAAATTATTAAACTGAGCAAACCGAAATTCAGGGAAAATCAAAATAAATATATTATCTTAAAATTACGCATAATAAAAAAAAAAACAGTAATTCAAGAACAAATTTCGAAAAAAAAAATCAAATTAAAAAAAAAAAAGAGAAATGTTAATACGCATTTTGATCTAATTTTGCATCTCCCAGGGGACATTCAGAAAGCAAAAATTCATCAAATAGGGGTATTCTTAGAACTTTTAAATTTATTTGAAAAGTATATTGTCCCAATGGAAAGTTTATCAAATCGAATGAAAAATTCGACATACAAGTCCCCAAATACAAAATGAAATTTTAGGATTGTTGGAAAGGGTTTTGATAAAAATTTCCCCGGGATAAGAGATTTTACTCCTATAGTCGATTCTACCCAAGATATTTCAAAAAAAGAACAACTTTCCTTGTCTATTCGGTTTGTGGGTAAAAGGGGGGTATCCCAAAAAAAGGGGTTTTTTAAAAATTTTTTGATATCCCCCAGTGGATCAGCCGAAACAATTTCAATGTAATTAAAAAAAGAGCTAGCCAGTTTAGATTTAGATATAACATTATGTCGTGGGCAGGCCTACGATGGAGCTAGCGCAATGTCAGGCCTTTTTTAAAAGGATTGCAATGTAAAAAAAAAAAAGATGTTCCTAAAAGGGTATATACTCATTGTTGTGCCATAAATTAAATTTAGCTTAAGTAGACTCAGTAAATTCATGTGTAGCAGTTAAATTATTTTTGGTTCTTTAGAAAAAAATATACGTGTTTATTACAGAAAGTTTTCCTAGGCTAGCATTTTTTTTAAAATATTCAAGAATCTTATAATCCCCACTCATTTTAAAAAAAAAATTTTCAGCAACTTTTTGGGGCCCCAAATCACACGAGCTGTGGATTTCTTTTTCAAAAAAACTTCCCCCTATAATAGAGATTTTAGAGGAATCGTATCTTTAAATTTCAAGTACCAAGGCAAGTCACATGATTGATGCTCTGGTTTTTAAAAATACAATTTTTTTTAATTTGAAAAATCTGCTTTTTTTTGGGGAAAAAAATACTTTTAATAATTCAAGTCCTGTCTAATTATTTAAAAAAAAATCGAAATAAACATGTCACCGGCAGCATCTCAAGTCAATATAAATGACTTAAAATCTTTTTTGAAATGACGAATCATTTAAAACTTTGAAAGTAAAGCAAAAGGGGAAAACTCCCCCAAATGGGGTTTTCCCCGTGAGTTAACTCAAAAAAAAAAAAAAGTTAAACTGTTTCATGAAAAAAACCTGAGCAAGGTGAAAATTGCCCAAAATTTTTTTTTTTAAATTTCTGTTTACAATTTTGTACTAGATACATTTTTTACAAACACTAACACAAAGTTTTAATAATTTTTCCCCCGTGGCTAAAAAATTTTTGAGTCCTTGGAAGCAGAAAATATGGCTGCTTCCGAAAAAAACATAAAGTGCTTGTATGTTTTTTATGCATTTTTTTAAAACATCCATTCAGTCAGAAATAGTTGATAAAATATAAATCGTTTTGCAGTTTATTTACTGAAATAAAAAAAGGTTGCGTTTTAAAAATTTTAAAAATTTTTCCACCTTTTCAAACAAAAAAAAGAATCAGTTTTTCCTAATTTTTGCAAACTGTATCGAATTTTTTAATATTCCTACAAACGCTGCAACGGGGGGAAAAAAGTTTTAATAGACTAAAAAAATTAAAACATATAATAGGTCGACTATGGCTGAGGACAGATTAACAAGCATAGCTCTTCTTAATATTGAAAGAGACCATGCAAATAATATTGATTTGCACTCAGTCATAGATAAATTTAAAACCATAAAAAGCCGAAGAATTGTATTGTAAATTGGGGGGGTTTTGTTTGATTTCAAATGTAAATTTGTTTTTTTTGTTTTTTGTTTCAAATATAGATTTGTTTGTTTATTGTTGTGTTTTTTTTTTAAAAATTTTTTTAAAAAAAAAGAGCCCCCCCCTTTTAAAAGTTTCCCCCCCCGAAAGGTTGACTACCCCCACTGGCTAAGCGCTGTGAACGAAGATTCCTAAACCTGTTCCTTTCTGAGGGCCCCACGCAGGGGGGATTTTCCTAATGGCGGAAAGGTTGCGCGCTCAGCAGGGAGGGCAGTACTGACAGAAAACGGTTATGCGTGATACGAAGCAGTCCCTGGTCCCGGGTCGGCATTGTTTGTGCCCTCATCGAAAATTTTTTTGTTAAGAATTTAAGTTTTAAAAAATTGGGAAATTTTTTTGGGGGGCCCCAGAGCCCGACTATCCGAAGTTCCACCCAAAGCCTGGGAAAGCCACGTTGACAACAACGTGTGTCGGGGAAAGGGGAAAAATGGTTGAACGTTTACCGATGGAGGCCAAAAAAAGTGAAAGCAAAGCAAAGAAGTTGCTTGAATAGCAAGACGAAGTTTGACTAAAACCGTCTTGGAGGAAATGTTATATTCACAGCCGATTGAAAAAAGGCTTTAACAAGCACGGAAAACGTGACTTTTAATTTGAAAAATCTTAGTGAAGGTTTAAGAATGAAAAATGATCTTTGTAATTTCTTTATGAAATTTGATCCGTCTATGGAACGAAGTCTATTTTTAAAGGCTAATTGTTAATGCAACTGCTGAATATTAGTCTGAAATGAAGGAGCCTTTAAAAACTGCTAAGCAAGAAAAAATTTCAAAATTCTTTAAACCATTGCCTAAGCCCCCCAAAAATTTTTAAATTTAAACAATATGGTCAAAAACTTCAATTAAATTCATTTTTTTTTACTTGTTTTTTTATTTTGTCCCTAAAAAAGTATCCCCATAATCCCAATAAATTACAATTCCATATTCACGGGGTTTCCTATTCGCGCAATTTTTTGGGAAAAAATACCCGGGGAAAAAAAAGGGGGTTTTCTGACAATAAAGACGTGTTAACTGTACCAACTTATATTTTGGTGTTAAAAGCAAAGATTAAATAAAGCACTACAATTTGTTTTTGTAATACTATTTATTGTTGATATTACTTTTTTGTAGGTACATGTTTTTTAAACAACTAAAAGTAATTGACTGACTAAAAATAACTCACTATAAGCAGCCTATAGATAGATACGAGTAGATGATCGACTAGTATAACGGATATGTGTTGGTCATATCTACCAACTTATTTATAAAAATTTGATGTACCAAATAAAAAGCAAATCACGATAATTTGTTTGAATACCTATTTAATGTTTGTCATAAAGGGAGTGATCATATATTGTCTAGCTAATCAGATAAATAATTGTATTATTATCTAGTTTAAATCTACATAATATTAACTTATTTTGAAAGTTTTTTGTCCCAAACTTGTTTAAAATTATACTTAAAAATATATGAAATTACTATAAAAACAGTCTTTGTTTCAGTTTAGATAATTTGGGTTTTAAAAATATTTAATTTACTTATTATATATATATATATATATATATATATATATATATATATATATATATATATATATATATATATATATATATATATATATGAACTGACATAAGATTGAGCTATCCGAAAAAAGTACATTTTATAATAGATGTTGGTTTCATTTTAGGAAACATTAATGATGAGCAACATAAACTAGTCATTTACGATGAATTAAAGAAAAATATTGCTTTGTTTCCACCTCGGTAATATTAAATTAATGTTTTATTACACCTACGTATTAATTTCATTACATGATTGTAGTAAAATTAAGAGTAAAATATAGTGGGCTAAAATTAAAAGAAATCATTCAATAAAAAATCCACTCGGGAATCCCGTTATGACCTAATAAAAAAAATCTGAAATATAACGTTTCTTAGTTTAAAAGAAAACAACTCAGTATTAAGAAGAATTTTGTTTGTCATATCTTGAATACATTAAACAGCTTTCTTTGATTGTAGGCGGCATGGTCAACCACGGCATTTAAATAAAAAAAAATATAATTAGGGTATACATTACACATTTAAATAAGTGTATTTATGGTATTATTATAGAAATCTTTTGAAAACTATTAGTTAAAGTAAACGACAAAAATAGGTAATAGCCATTTTGACAGATGGTTTAATTACGGCTATAAAAAATCTTCATGCAAATAAAATTTGTTAAATGAAACTAAAAAAATCCTTAAAAAGAAGCTTTAACCACGAGAGAAATAACACAGGTAAAAAAGTGATTTTTAATATTATAAAATTGCTTATGAAATTGATATTTAACAACTTGTTTAAAAGGCTATCATGAGGGTATCATTATTTTAAATTTACTATATATTTCCATTTAAAATTTTATTGTCATTTGCACATAAATAGGGTAACGTTACATACGTCAGTAATTTTAAAAATTTTTTTAGATATCAAAAACTCAGTAACCTCAGTATCTGGCTAATAAACTCTTTAAAAATAGTGATCTGCAAGGACGAATGACTAGAAATCGCGGTATGCGTGTTCCTAAACATAAAACCCCAATTTTTAAATTATACGAGTATAACAAATTATCTGAATATATTAAAAACTGCTTTTCTAGGTTCACAAAAAAAAAAAAAACTAAAGCTTTATCTAAGGAATGCGAGAGGCTAAGCATTGCGTTTTTTACTAAAGGTTGTTTTTCCCTTTAAATATGTTTAATTTTATGCTCATTATCATTAATATATATTTTTTCTTTTACTTTGCACTCCAATCCTTAAATCTTTATATAAAAACCTGCTGTTATTTATTATCTTATAATTTCATGTATTACTACTATAAACCATTGTTAGATGTGTTTTATGTAGTTACTTTTGTTATGGTGGTTAGGTAGAATAGGATTGCAAGACCTCGCCACCATTTTGCATTATATTTTTTTGTAACTTACTATTGATTTAAATAAAAAGACCTCTTAATTTATTTATTTATTTATATTGACCTTTAGGAGTTGACTATCACCAGTAAGAGGTCCATGTAACCAAAAAAAAGCAAAATTAGTAACATATCAGATAAAAAACGTATTTAATTAACAAAAATTTAATATGGGTAGTAAGGGATGGCAATGGGTTAAAAAAAAAAAAAAAAAAAAAAAAATTTATATTTTTTATATATATATATATATATATATATATATATATATATATATATATATATATATATATATATATATATATATATATATATATATATATATATATATATATATATATATATATATTTTTTTATAAATTTTAAAGGGATTGTTTTAATGTTTTAAATAATTCTTTGCCAATTAGTACAAAAATAATTATAAGCAGCTTTCTTTGTATCGAGTAAAGGGTGTCCGGATTTTGTTGTAATTTCCGGGTGTCTTGGCTATTTTAAGAGATAGACTGACGGTTCTTACGAAGTGTCGCTACTTTTTGATTAAACGAAAGATGATTCTAAGAATTTTTATAGCTTTTCGTTTTTGACATACAGGGCAAAATTCATTTTTTTATTTTTGGACCTCTCTCGTATTTTCATTATCTTGTAACTTACCACAAAAGTTAAAACTGATACTATTAGGCATTTTTTTACGTAGAGTGCAATAACGTAATCAGATTTTTATCAGATTTAATAGTTTTCGAGATACAAACCAAACATACGTTTTTTCTTGTGAAATGTTTTTAAAAATATATAACACTTATTAGTTACTTTATTTTTTAGACCCTCAATCAATGTTTTTAATTTTAAAATTGAATTTTGCATAGTTTGCCGTAATATAAAGTCTTAAACTCTTATTGCATATGCTATGTGCACTCCGCCTAGAACAAAATGGATTGCAGTTGAAACAATGTTTTAAATGAGTAAATAAATAACTAGTTTTTGCACTTAAATTTTGTAAGGTTAAATTTTAAATTTGATATAAAATTTTTAAACTATTCGCATTAGTGATATATTAAAAACTTATTTTTTTAGAGAGAGTTAGATTTAAGGTACTTGTAATTTAAAAATAGTTCATTTTAGTTACAACCCATAGAAATTCGTCTATGGGTAGTAAAGTGTTTAAAATAAAGCAAATACATACATTTATAAAAATGTAGATCCATTTTTTTTTACATAAATAATACTTAAGGTTATTTAAACACGGCTTACTAGGCAAAATTAAAGATTAAATTTTAGAAGCTTGAATTATGGATAAAAAAATTAAAAAACTATTAAGTACCTATTACATATTTTTAAAAGCTCTTATTTGACACAATTTAATGATTTTAAAACATACACATAAGAAAAATCATAAATTATGTTTGTTTTATATTTTGAAAATATTAAATTTGAAAATTTATAAAGTCAGTTAATCGGTAAAAAACGATTAGATCAATTTAATTTAACTGAGTCAACGTCTGAATTAGTGATTAAATCAATAACTGAGTCAATGGATAAATGAATTTAATTTTTAAACACAGAATAAGTTGAAAATACTGTAGTTTAATTTAGTTTGTTGTTTTTAATAGGATGTGTTTTATCATTAAAATAATTTAAATTATAAACAAAACTAAATAATCTGTTACGGTATTAAACATGCAATAAGATTATACATTGTTTAGTATTTTCTTGATTATTTGTTAAGTAAATAATTTGTCAATCATCTTGTATGATTCACGTAAGTTGCGGTAGATAATTTTTAACAACTGAGACATAGTGAATGACAAATAATATTAACTCATAATAGGGTTTATTTAAAAAACATTTTTGTTGTTGACCGAACAGTTCTTATCTGGCTATTTCTTTTTTTTTAAATATATACAGGGGGTATATAAGTGCGACCAAGTAAAACATTTTTTTTTGTCATAATAAAGCTTGATTTTATAAAAGCCAATAAAATCGATATTTTCAATATATCTAAACAAAGCTTAAACATATTGGTATCAGAAGCAGTGTACTTAATTTGTTTAAGAGTTACCTGAATGAAAGAAACCAGTACGTAAAAATAGATGATGTGGAGAGTAACCTGAGAGCTGTCACCTGTGGTGTACCGTAAGGAACAGTTCTTGGTCCACTTCTCTTTACAATATACCTAAACAATCTTTTAAAAACAAATTTGCTGGGTACAATTATCAGTTTTGCTGATGACACGGCCATCTTTTACTCGGGAGACACCTGACTTGATGCCAAAAACAAGGCGAAGTCTGACTTACACTGAATCAAGCAAAAACAGAATTTGTGCCTTTATATATATATTTCAAAAACTGACAGTATTAAATACTTGGGAATAATTTTGGACCAACACCTTCGATGGGATAAACAAATAAACCATATACTTTCAAAAACCAGATATCTTATTACTCGGTTTTCCCACCTAAAATATTATCTCAAACCAAAACAACTTAAAAATATATACTTCGCATTGGTTCAATCACAATTCAATTATGGCATTTCTGGTTGGGGCAGTGTAAGGGATTGTTATTTAAATAAACTAAAAGTAACACAAAAATGGATCCTTAAAATTATTTTCAATAGAAACAAGAAATATTCTAGTGATCAATTATTTTCTGAGGCGAAAGTATTTGATATCAGACAACTTTATTTTTTTTAATATTTTGATGTTAGTGTATAAGCAAAAAATTATACTACAAGGTGTTACTCATGAAATAAACACTAGGTATAAAAAACATTGTATGGTGGTTCCGATAAGCAGAAAGGAAATTGTGCACAAATCTACACATTTCTTAGCGTCAAAATTTTTTAATTTGCTACCAAATAACCTTAAAAAAATGATGTTTTCAAAATTATTTAAAAACGAACTAAAAAATGGCCCTTACAAGTAAATAGAAATAAAATACGATTTTTTTTAAATTACCTAAAATTTGAGATGTGTTAAGATAAAAGTAGATTATAATATTGTGACTTAAAATTCTAATTGTAACAAAATTACTCGATTTATGACTTTTAACTCGATTGTGACAGTTTTACCCAAATAGTGACACTACCCGGACATTACAAAACAGCGCTAACAAGCAACAAATGTTGCTTCTACGCTTAAAATGTTTATTTAAATGTTTATATAAAAATTGTATTAATTTTTGGAAAAATAAACTTATTATTATTATTAATATTAATTAAAGACATATAACCAGTTTATAAAAGATTTTCATATAAACCAGTATGATTTTTAATTATTTGTATGTATTTCTTGATGTAAGATGATATCTTTTTTATACTTTATGCCTACCTTTTACGACGGGTAGTTTTTTTTCCAAAATTAAAAAATGTTGTTTACAGTTTGCCCACACAATATAATAAATTAAATCTGTATTATCCTAAAATTTTGCAGTGATTACAAATGCAAAAAACAACACTTTTAAAAATAAAGAAAAACAAACAAGCCGAATAAGGCAATTATGTACTACCTCTCTTTCCCCAAAAACTAATTTCAAAAATAATTGATTTTGCAGAAACAATTTTAAACATGCAGGTGGGCATGTAGTTTTTAATACTACCAATTAATGTAATAATGATGATCAATTCGATGTAAGGTTATTTAAATCATTAACCACAAATTTTAATTTATATCAACCAACTGGTTATCTAAAAACGTACTGAGTAGCGACAAGGAAATTTGTTACGGTAAATTATTTTTCACTAAAAAGTTGCTTTTCCACATTTAATTTGATAAACAACCTTTGGACAAAGGTAAATACATATTTGTTTGTTTAACATATCTATTAAAACTACGCTACGTTCCGTAACAATAGCACACAAATATTTATCTAAAAATCAATAGACAAAGTAAAATCTAAATGAGTCATAAACATTCGTAGAAATTAACCGGAAACAGTATTTAAGAAAAAACATCATAATTGTATCTTTCTATTAGTAGCTTTGACCAAAACCTACAGCTTAAACGGCCTTCGAGCTTTAAAGTCGGATTTTTGTGTAAACCATTTTTTTAACTTTGCGACACTTATTGACACGAATAAATGTGGTTTACACCTTAGTGATTTTGTTACCTATAAATCTCAATAACGCAATAATCTGCACTAAATATTTTTTTCATTAGACGTAACACTTTGCTGCAACTATGTTAAGAAATAAAAAAGTTAAGAATACTTGTAATTTTAGATTAAGCTACAGCAAGCAACTTTAAAAATAATTTTTTAAATATAGTCTTAAAATAAATTGTAATAAAAAAAATGTATACAAGAAATAGCAACAACCCGGATTATAGGTCTTTGTTTTAAATATATATTCCTATCTATTTATACTAACTGTAATATTAAGTCCCAAAAATGTTTGTATACAAATTTCTTTAATCAATTTTTTTCCAGTTATTTACAAATTATATAAACAGTCAATAGCAGTTAGTTATGTGATTTTTTTTTCTTTGTCTAGCTGTTAATTACGGAATAATTATTCAATATAAAAAGTAAATTATTTAAACTTACATAAGACCAAACAAAATTTCATTGCCAAAAATTGTTTAACTGATAAAATTAGTTTTGTATGGTTTCTGATACCGAAAAATATGTAATAATTTTTTAATATTTATTGTATTTAGTTATAAAGGACAGGAGGTTTTTAAAATACATACTTTAATTCACCTATAGTAAATAGTGATCACAAATCTTAAATCTGTAGATAAATAATGTAAACATAAGCTGGAAAATTAATTGTGTTGTTACTTCTCGTATGTGCGTCTTTTTTATCTGGGTATGTGCTTTAGGTTTGTAATAAGATTCATCAATAGAAGCCAATATTTTTAACGGCATTAAACCAAATCAAATAATACATAAAAGTTCTTTTTTATTTTATTTTCTTTAGCATCTTAAAAGATCCAGTTAAAAATATAATAAATGCAACAAACATCAACAACAATTTATATACTTCTTGTATATCGTGTCTCTTCTATCTTCACTAGTATTGGAAATATCATATTATATATATATATATATATATATATATATATATATATATATATATATATATATATATATATATATATATATATATATATATATATATATTAAAAAATATATAATTTGATTTATTACCTAATTAAAAATAAAATAATTATCATTCTTAATGGCAAACTTAGCAAAATTATTCTGACAACACCTTACCCTCAGAGGTTTATTTTAATCCCCCTTATAGAGCATGAGATTTATAATAAACCTAAATTTATTGCTCATAAATCAGATAACATTGCGACTTCTGTTAAAATTTGCGTTTTGTGTAAAAAATAACGTAATATATTATCGTTTAATATCATAAAGTAAATAAAAAATGTTTTTAAAAGATGTTATTATTTTTTTAGGTAATGATAAAAGATAAAGTCAAAAAACGTGTCTACTTACCAAAGCACCACCACTGTTAGGAGCAGGATTCACCATCTCCAAAAAACTTAAAAACGTCGCGAATATCGCCAAAAATCCGACGCGTGCCACCTGCATCTTTAAACTAACTATCCGAAAAATTTATCTTTATCTCAAAATTACTCTTATCTTATCATGAATGGGAATTTGCGCTGCCGCCAAATACGCGCGTCATCTATTGTCGCGATTTTGGGGGTAGTCGTTGCGCGCACTTTTAATCTCCGGCTCTACAGGTGAATAATTGTTTCCTGCTGATCGGTCGTTCGCAGTACTGACTGACTTATAAGAGAGAAAGTTACAGGAACGACCGCGACAGAAGTGCGATTCGTCAGTGACTGAAACGAGACTCGATCGCAGAACGCGTTTATATCGTTTTGATCACCGTTTCCTGACCTACGACAAAGCTTTGCAGGAGTTCGCCGCAGAAGGATGACGAAGCATAGTGGTTAGAGCTTTCTTGGAGCTTTTGAGCTTTTGTTTATTGTACTTTCAAGCAAATATGCACTTATTAAATCATTGCTTGCGGTTGACTGTCGGCTTAAATTTTTACTATGCTTACAGATTGCGAGAGATGCTAAGTAGAAGTTGATCTGTAATTTCCCGAAACCCGATACCACGAATTAACCCGTATTAGATTAATCAGCGCAACAAGAAGAAATTTTTTTAAAAAAAAAACAATGGTCAAACCAAAACCCCGGGGGTAAAAAGGTTTTAGGTACTTGTCATTAGTAGTCCATTTAATATTAAAATTGATAAATTGACTAAAATTCTATAAATTGAACTGAAAACAATCCAAAGTTGAAAATTCCCTAGATATTAGAAAAAATTTCCCCTTTTTCCTTATTGTAGGAAAAAACCCCTAAATGGGGAAAAATTTTCCCCTAGGTTGGCATTACTGGTGTATTTTCCCCTTTGTATTGTATTATGTATAAAACGACGCTGCCAGAGCGCCCCCGCGCGATCGGCGGATCAAAGGGTACCAGTACGCTTTGGCCCGTGCCGCCCCTCCGCCGCGCGTTTAAAACAAACTGGAAACGCAATTATTTTTTATTTTATAATTTCATAGACTCAAAAAATTTTCTCGACTTGTTTTTCCCGGGAACAAAGCCCAACGATTTCCCGGGAATTCTCGAGCCGAAAATTTCCCCGGGAATAAACCCCTACCCCCGCACTAGCCTCGTTTCACGGAAACCCCAGTAAACTAAACAGTTAAAGCACGCGGGGAAACGGCTCCCGTACTAAATGATCCGCCGTTGAGCGGACCATTATAGGGGGGGGACGCTGACCTGCCGCCCAAAAGAAAATAGAAGGGGAGAAAGCGCTTCGACCACTCCCACCCAATTTTACGAGGACGGCATGTGAGCCGCCATGGTTGCTTCTACTTGTCAAATCAAAATTGACTTTGTTTTGTTTTTTCTTTGTTTTTTTTTTCATGGGAATAAAAAGGGTTGTCGTATAAACAAGATTTTTTCGTAAATGTTTTGTTTACTTTTTGGATTAGATTTGGCTTAGTATCTTTCGTTTTATTTTATTTAAAAGTTTTAAAAATTTATAATGCTTTAATTTAGTTTAATGAACTATGTCTTGTTGCGTGAAAAAATTTTTTCCAAGAAGATATAGTACAGAAAGAAGATATTTTCGTTTGAAAGTCCCCATTTTTTATAGTGAAAATATTTTATTGGGTAAATAAAAACCTAAAAAAATTTAAAAGCTAAAATAGTTTAATTGTAATTTTATAAGATAACATACATACATATAATATTAAATGGTTTAGGTCTCTTGATTTTTGTATACTTGCAGTCCCAACAAAATTAACATGTAATATTTTAAATTTTTGATTTTTCCAAAAAAGGAAGTTTTTTGGGTTAAAAAAGGGGTTTAAAAATACTGCAAATGAACAATTGGTCAGCTAGCAGATACATTTGTTTAAAACAGTTTCTTTGGGTAATGAAACATATAGGACAAAAAGGGAAAATTTTTTGGACAAAATGCCTTTCTTTTTTTGGATGGCACTTCCACCCACATACCCACCAATTATCACCAATTCCCTGGGGAAAAACCATACCAAAAAAATTCAAGGGGGAAAAAATAAAAAATAAGTTAACCAAGTTGATTCCATTTAATGGCCAATAAAACCTATTAATAAAAATATCTTATTTTATTGTTAACCCAACAGTTTAAACAAACTAACCTACCGGATTAAAAGTAAAAATGTCACTTTTCTATTTCCCCAAAGGGGGAGTGTGAACTTGCCCATGATTGTGTTTTTTTTTATGGTATCTTAGTATTGGCAATTGCCACATAAAAAATCATTCTACTTGTCTCTGCAACAGCCTAAATATAAACTAATTATGAAATAAAATTTTTTTAATTAGAAAAAGTGTGTGATCTACAAATATTTTTAAAAATCGAAAAATTATCTTAAATTATAAAATACAATAGGATTAGTTTAACGGGAAAAAGAAATTTTGCAATTTTACAATATTAATTGTCAAAAAAAGTATCATAAGAAAAAGATATGTGAATGGCAACTAACCTGAGAATTGTTTAAAATGGTATAGGTAAACAAAAGAGTGGCATAAGTTAAGAGGTTAGTATCATCACAGTGCATATAAAAATTAATATATAGCATGTATTTTTTTAATATAAAACCTTCCTTTTATAATTTTTTATAGTAAAAAAAAAACTCACACTTATGATCACCTGTTTAAAGATGATATATGATTATAGATATTGATAAACAACCCTTTTATAAAATAAAGGTGTTCAATTGGGCCAACTACATGTATTATTGAGTGTCATTTCGAAAAAAGTAAATTTACTTTTTAATGCAAAAAACATTTGACATAAAATACAGTGTATAAATAAAACACTTCTTTACTGATTATTTATTTTATTTAATAAAATGCTATTTATCCATATTGCATGTTCTCGCGGGGAAATTCTTTAGGATCCCTTTTTATATTGTATGCATATTTTGCTATATTCTCTTATTGTTAACTTTAGGTCTGGTTGTTATTCAGAATTAGTTAACACTTGTTGTACACCCAAATTATGAAATATACCTTCGATAAGAGCACTTACATAAAAAAGTGTGAAATACTGTACACAAATTTTGAATAACAGAGGCCTTTATTTGATTTTTTAAAAGAACCCATTAAAAAGATATGTTTACTTTAGAGTTCAAAGACAGCACGAAAGTTATTGTGTAAAATTTTTAAAGCTTTTTAGGGAAAACGGGTTTAGTATTTCGATTTTAGCATTTCCATTTATCGTTTCTGCCCAGTCACCTGGATCTTCTTGCCCTTTTCTTTAAAAAAATTGTAATATATATTATATGCATATTTGTAACGTATTCTGCTTTCTTAATCCTTACTAAAAAATTCAAAAACACATTATGTAGGATTTCAATGTCCTGAGTTTTTTTACCAAGAAAACCTTCTAACCCATAAATTTTTTTTGAATTCATACAAATTATTCACCTGCATAGTATACTGTTTAATAATGGTAATTGTTTTCATCTTAAAAATTTTAATTTCATTCATAAAACGTAATATTATTCATCCAAAACCATTTTAATTACATTTTTGTTTACAAACAAGATTATGACATGACAAGCACAAATGATGACAAATGACAAGCGAAAGAAACCCCTGGGGGCCCCCTATATTAGACTTTTCGCGCAGATTGAAGCGCTTTCTCCTCTTCTCTATTTCTCTGGTGCCGCCACGCTATGTTTCGTATCTGGTCTTTTTTATCTGGGCTTTGGTGGTGTGGTAGTTCTGTAATAATTGATTTATTTTATTTTGGAAAAATTCAGGAGCGATGCTTATGATAGGCGCTTATATTTTTCTATGGATCGATAAGGTAATTTTAATTTAAGGGCATGCCTGGTTTTAGTCATTTATAATAATAACATTTTTTTTATTGCATGAACGTTCATCAAGAAGTGGAATTTATGTCTCTTTTGTTTCCTGTTTTAAAGTAAAGTAAAACATAATAGTAAGAGCTATTAAGGACCCAAAACCCAAAACCAATGATGTATCGCATTTATTAAAAAAAAATCATATTAAGGGCAATTTTCATAAGAAATAATGTGTTAGAAAGAAACAGACAATAAACTGATGTTTGCCAATAGGTGCGATACATCATTAAATCCAGGATTTTAAAAGCTCTTAAAATCCGTAATAAAAAATCCAGGACCGTATTTAAAAAACAAAGTTGATGATGGCAGCTCAATGACCAAACGTCAGTTGTGGTTAGTTGTGGTTAGTTGGCGCTTTCAAACTATTGGGTCATATGAAATCAAGTTCTAAGTTAGACACTTTGGTTCACATGCTAAATAATTATTTTGTTATACCCATACACATAATAGTATATTATATTATTGCTTGTGATTTTTCCAATAACAGATTGATAGGTGTCTAACTTTTGACAAAAGTCAAACTTGATTTCATAGGACATAACTTGAAAGCACAAACTAAGATTAGCAACCCCCACAATGCGATTAAATTTTTTTTCTTTGGCAAAACTTTATAGTGAAATATCTTTAAAACGAAGAAAAATTTGCAAAAAAAGTATTCTTGGTTTTCGGTTCAGAATTAAAAAATTAATTCGGGTCAAAAATAAATGTTGTCACTAGAAAAAAGGAAATAATTAAAGAGACTTGTAGAAAAGGAACCATGAATGTTTCGAATGTAAAAATGATTATTTTTTAAAATTGAGATGTTGCGCAATCATACCTTACAGATCTTTCAATACTTTTAAAATATACAATAACTGTGCCTTTTGTTGGGCTGTAATTGTTTTCTTTTAGGTGCGAATTTTAAAATAACCGCGTTGGGTTTTAAACATTTTTTAAAATTAATTTCTTCTGAAGGATCCAAAACGGCGATTTGAATACATTTTTGTTCTACATAATCCGTACCACAAAGACATATAGTCACTTTTGTTGTAGTAGCTTTAAAATCTTATTTTAATATTATATTTATTAAAGTGAACGTTGTTTAAAATTATAATGTATATAAATAAAGATGAACAGATGATTAAGGAGTAAATATTTTAAGCTTTATTTAATAGTTAATTACATTAATTCTATAATTAGTATAAAGCCATGACAAAAAGTTTTCCATGCCTAATATTTCTGTGGTTTCGAAGGTAGTTCAAATTTAATTTTAAATAACTGAAAAAAGTATGATAATGATATATTTGTTTAAAAGGAACACAACCATAGGACTTTTCCAGACTATGGGCAGGGGTCGCAAAAAAATATACAAACAATATTATCTTTAGTATTCTCAAATAAAAAGACAAATTAATAAGTGAAAAATAATAATAAACCTAAATGCTTGTTCCTTAGATACAAGCTTTTCAGGATTTGTATTTTAGACAATGATATTAATTTTGAGTTTTAAGCAATTGATTACCTACTTTTATTTTAATAGCAGTAATCTATGAGAAACTTGTCTTGCATAACACTTTACAAAATATTTTTTAGGTTACTCTGGAGACATGCAAGAAAAGATCGCTTAGGTCCAGGTCCCAGGGTGTAAATATGTCCATTAACAGAGTGCACATAATCAGTTAATCCTTGCGAACTTGGAGCCTGCACAAAAAAGAAAGTCAAAAATTCTTTTAAAAATCCAAAATATATTACCGTCTTAGTCATAAATATGATAAATATCTATTTTGTTTTAAGTTATCCAAAACTAACCAAAAAATGTATTATGTCAAAATCGGATATTCTTGCATGCTTATAGGCTTATAGTTCCTATGATTGTTTT
>JAHBCN010001896.1:117963-163081 GCA_019359885.1 Listronotus oregonensis | reverse complement strand
TCGAAGGTTTTTTAATAGTCTCGATTATGGTGGTTGTATTAACAGCTTTATACAGGGTTTTCCAAATTCGAACACGTTAGATTTCTAGAAACTTTTTAAGATACAAAATCTGTCAAATTGTGGCAATGTTGTGGTTATATTAAAAGTTAACATTTTAAATTTAAACACGAAATCCTTCTTGTAATTCAATCTTATATTTTTGAGGTCAAAACTGTTGAAAAAATGGTCAAAAATTTGGACCTTCGATTAAACAGCCGATATAAATTTTATTATTTTTTATTATTTTATAGGTTTATCCTTCTCTTTAACATATTAGTAAGGGAAAAAAACCCTTTTTATTTCAAATAAATAGAAAAATGTTGACAGCTGCAGCAGTTTTCAATGCTTTAGAACAGAGGCTTGAAGAAATATTCTGCGGGGCCGCCATTTTGTAAAAAAAAATCGCATAATTTTTTTTACACTTTAACAACGTTAAAAAAAATCATTAAAATTTGTTGATTTTAACCTGCCTCTGCCTAAAGGTATTTCTCCGCTTAATACGAAAAAATTTACGACAAAATAACTGTAAAAAATGAAAAAAATTGTCCGAAGCTACGCGATTGGTCCATAATAGTAAAGTATATAAGTCAATGTTCTAAGTTTCATTCAAGTCAAAATCCTAATTTAAAAATAAAAGGAAAAACTAGTTCTATAAATTTTTCTGTTGATATCCTAAGAATAGAGCCGATTTTGATTTATGTTTAAATAACATTTTTGTCTTATTTCTGGCAAAGGAATCTCCCATTAAGCAATGTCATATGTTTGTTAACCCCTGTAAAAAAATAAATTTTAAAAAATAAGACCGAATGGTCAATTATTGTTGTTCTACGTGTATTTTCAAAACTTAAATTTCTTAATATTATATTAGGCAATTTTCCCTAAATTCTGGAACTTTATCGCAGTTTAACAGATTTTGTATCACTTATAATTTCCCACTGATGAGGCTCGAATTTGGAACACTCTGAGCATTATCTAATATTGCTGTGTACTAAAAATATTAATAATGTGGGATATGTAACTAACAAACGCATTTACTAATCAATAATAAGCCTAACAATTGACAATAAAATCAATAATAAAATTATTTCCACTACTGATCCTATCAAAAAAATCCTTGTTAAGGCCCCCACAGACCTCGTTTCTTTTAAGCAGTTTTAATCGTGGCGATCAAAAGCGTCGATTAACATTGCCATATTGTGGCTGAAAACCGAACATAACACTGTCGGTGAAAATTTCTGGCAGCGCTTAAAATCTTAATCGTCAATTCGTCCGTCTTTATTTAAAAACGAAGTGTGTGGTGCAAAACGTCTTTAATCGTCATTCTTGTAACAAATAAACACGCTTCATTTATGTTTTTTGGTGTACGACTGCAGTTTTCGGAGATTACAACGGTTTAAAATTAAACTAAGTGCTTTAGGCGATTAAGACGGTTTAAAATTAAATTAAGTGTAGGGAAATAAAAGTTTTAGTCGTCCAATTGAGCAGTATTAATCGGCGATTAAGAAAGATAAAAGGAACGATAGTCTGTGGGGTCCTTAAGGGTGTGGTACAGAACGTTTTTAATCGTCATTTTTGTAACAAATAAACACGCTTCATTTACGTTTTTTGGTGAACTACTGCAGCTTTAAGACGGTTTAAAATTAAATTAAGTGTAGGGAAATAAAAATTTTAATCGTTCGACTGAGCAGTCTTAATCGGCGATTAAGAAGGTTAAAAAAACGATAGTCTCGACCTTGTTTTCTTCCTTTCTTTTTTATGATAGTCATTTGACAACACATTACAGGGATGATTTTTTCGTCTGGTTCCGTATGAAATTTCTTTATACAGATAAATTTTTGACCCCAGCAGACGCTGTGTCATAATTTACTGTCAAATCGAAATAGCAAATATAGCAAAGGAGGTGTACTGTTAATCTTTTTTTAAAGTGGTCCAGCGAATAAATACATATATTGAATAAACATGAAAAAACTTGGAAGAAATATAATGTATTTTGCTTTTGATCTGCTTTTTTAGAGTGACTCTTGTATAGGTATTTTTACAGTTTGAAAAATTTCTTGCTGAATTTTGGTTTTTAAAAATTGCTGAAATTTTTCTTTCATGCATGAATAACGGCAGCCACTATTTTTCTTACAGCTGCCCGGCTACTTAGGTAAATAATTAAGTGGTTTTTAAGATAGCAACCTTAAAATATTTTGACACCATAGTTAACTTAACCCAAGACTTAACCTAGCAAAGCGTCAAGCCTTGGTTATAATATGTGTATAAATCATAACCGAAAAATTAGTTTATGCATTCATTTTATGCTTATAGTCCAGTAAATGAAGGGACAAAGCTGTAAATAAATCTGTACAGTTTTCCCTTGTGGCGCAATTCTTAGGTCTTCGAGGATACTTTCGAGCGAAAAAAAGTTTATCAACATTAACAAGTGAAAAAGGGCTAAAAATGGCCCCTCGAGGCCCGAAAAATGGGTTTCCCGCAATATCTGCCAAAATATGCGAATTGGAAAATTTTTGTTTAGACAAAAAATGAAGATCGCCTTATAATCTACAAAACTTTTTTCGAAAAATCGATTGTTTTCGAGATAACGGGACCAAAAAGTCCCCTCATTTCAGCTGCCGCTCTAACGCCAGAATGCCGCTATCTTAATGGATTCACTTATAAGCGGTCGGACGAATTGTTCCACTACTCGGGCAATGTACATTTTTTAATCATTCAAAGTTTATCGGAATGGAAAAACACGTACCTATCATTGCATATGAGTTTGGGTCCATTCTGATTTTTCTAGAATAATAAAAAAAAGCGCTGAAAGTTTTTTTTTCACAATATTTTGAGAGTATCTCATTAATTTATTGATATTTAAAAAAAAATGGTTTCTTATTAACATTTCTTTTTTATAATGAGACCTTAGCAATTGTTCAATGATCCCAAAAAATTTCCTTCGCCATCTTTCTTACGTTTTGATAAAAAATTGATTTGCCTATCTGCATTTTTTATTAAGAAACTACTACTACCTTATCTATCCAGTGTGGAATGTTATGAATTTTTCGAAGGCCGTTTTTGCGAAAAATATTGGTGTTGCGAAAAAATGGTAAGGATCATTTTTGTAGATTTCGAGGTGATCTTCATTTTTTGTCTGAACAAAAATTCTCTTATTCGCATATTTTGGCAGATATTCGCGGGAAACTCATTTTTGGGACTTTTTTTTATATCTTGGGACAGTCCACGAAGGCTAATGCCTAAGTACTAAAGTACCGTGGGTGTCTTCAGTGTGGTGAGAGGAAGTTTGTTCACACGGGACTTAAATTTTTGCGGGCAGCAGGTTCCATAGTCTTGACACTCTAGGGATGAAGGAACGAAGAAAGCGGGAAGTTCGGGGCCTCTCTAACTGAACTGTAAAAGGATGCATAAAAGTTGCACTACGTGTTGCTCTGTTGGGAGCTGCCAGAGAAGGAATTATACTGGCCAACTCCTCTGAGCAGAAGCCGTAAAAATACCTATAGAAGAGCGACAGATCCCCTACAGCTCGACGGTGGGCAAGAAGGAACCTTTCTGTGAGCGTTGGATCATTAATAAGACGAACGGCTCTTTTTTGAATGGAGTCCAGAATGCAAATGTTGTAGGGGACGCCATTCCCCAGAATGAACAATATTCTAAAGAGGGTCTGTTTTGGGGAAACTAAAGGTACAGATTGGAAGAAGAGAAATATTTTCTGGCCCGGAAGAGAAATCCCATCTTTTTTGAAGCCCCCGAAGCTATGGATAAAATGTGTTTGTGCCAGTTGAGGTCATTCTCAAAAGTAACGCCGACAAGATTAAACGACTCTTTGTTCTGCAGAAACTTGGCCGCTCATATGGAAGGGAGAGCATTTGCAGTTTTTTTTCGGACATCGAAATGACTGTGTTTTCGAGGCATTAAACTGAACAAGATTTTTGGCGCCCCAATCCAAAAAATTTTGAGGTCTTGTGAAAGAGATATCTGATTCCTGCGCTTGTTTTCGAAATCAGGATTACACGGTGATTTAAAGAAATTGAATACCAGAGTGGAGGGTACTATCGTCAGCAAAACTATGAATGGGATTGATTGTGGAAAGAGAAGATCGTTAATGTGTAGAAGAACAGCGTGGGTGCCAGCATTGAGCCCTGGGGCACCCAGCTTAATTGGTAGAAACTGGAGGAATGACCATCTAAACTAACATTAGGTTGATTAGAAAAGAACCGGAAAGCCGAGAAAAAGCTTAGGTGGAAGCCCGAAGAAGGAAGTTTTTTAAAGAAGCCCATCATGCCAGACCTGATCAAAGCTTTGGTATGTCAAGAGCAACGATCTGGGATTCCCCAAAGAAACTCAAGGGACTTTTCCCAGTTGTTGAGACAAAGGAAAGAAGATGTGTGGATCACTTTGACGGAATCCATATTTTATCTGAAGATCTTATGTTTTTCCAGATACTTTAAGATTTGGGAATTAATGAATTTTTCCATTACTTTGCAAACAACTGGACTTTGAGGGGCTATTTTCAGCTGGATCCCACGTCGAAATCGTGATAAACTTTTTCTCGCTCGAAAGCATCCGCGAAGACCTAAGAATTGCGCCACAAATGAAAACTGTACAGATTTATTTACAGCTTTGGGTACTTTCAGGTCTTTAGTTACTGGGCTATTAAAAATTTGAGAAATAATTTAGTAGGTTCTTTATAAAATTTAAGTAAATTGGTAAACTTTATTGTTAAAACAAATTGCAACAATTTTAAAACCGTAAAGGTGTTTTTAAAGTTTAAAAGTTTTCTTGCTGCAATTTTTCTTGAATGCAATTTTATTCCAAATTTTTACAGTTTAAAATTTATTTGAAAACGGTTGGAGATACATCACTAACCGAAACGTTGTGTATCAATTAAAAAATAAAGACAATGAAAGTCCAAGATTTTAGTTTTTATAACATTGTCTAACACTTTTAAGAAAACGTTTTCAGATGTTTGTTAAAAAAAACAGAAACTTAACAGGCTTTTCTGATACAGGTCATTCAATAGACTGCTATCAGTGCTCTGCATCTAACAACATGGACTGCACTGACGCAATGATCCACATGGGCGGTATACAACCAGAAAGTTGTGATGAAGTTTTTGAGGCCCAATACTGTATCAAATCTCTTAGCCTTGACGGTATTTTAGCAAGTTCATATTTGTCGTTTTAGATGTATCTTTTGGTTTTGCTGAATTCTGTTTTTTTTTATTAGGGCACCCGTTATTCTTTAGCAGTAGTTTTTTAGGACATATTTGGTTATGCACAACCTCATTATTTAATTTTATTTTAAAAAGGTCGTATTGATGAATTTTTAGTCTAGTGTAAAAAAGATGGTACCGGAATTCTTTCGGTAATAACTCGGTAGCTCTTAGCAATTACCTCCTTAACAATCATTTGTGGATCAAGACATCCTGACTTTTATTACCAAAATTTCCCAAACTTGTATATGGACGATCAAATGTCGCTACAAGCCCAGTCTGCGTTAAAAATAATACCTTTCTTGGTAAAGACACTTGAAAGTTATGACCTTCTTCTTCCCTCGGGGCCGTCTTGATTAGTTATGACCTTAAAAGTTAACATTTATTTTAATTTAAGGTGCTACTAACACCTGTATGGTAAGTTTCACAATAATTCGTTGATTTCATGACCGCAATAAAATTTAAATTACAACCCTCAGTGGAAATCCCAGCCATAAATAGGTTGCCTGACAAACATCTATTGTGTAGGCACCGCACCTTTGAAAGGGAACAGGGCCTAATTACCTACTAATATTAATAGTTTAGGTTAGCTATTTTGGATGCTCAATAACACACACGAAAATACCTTGACAAATTCCAAACGACTGATAAACTAAGACGAAAAGACTCTGCTGTATATTAAACACCTGCAATTTGCCTATAACCTACATAATATACCAAAAAGTAGGTACAATAATAAATAAAGAAAATTTTAAGTCCGGACCTACATACGGGTACCCAAAAAATTTTGACTTTTACTACTAACAGTAGCAGGTAAAACGATAAATCAACGAATTATTGTGAAACGTACCATACAACAGTCAAATAAACATTCAATTCTAGGGACCCTAAAACGTACGTATGGTACCTAAGTTTAAGCCATTTTGGTTGTTGTTATGTAACAGTCGTTTGAGTGAGTTGATGTGAGTGTTTTTGAAAGGCAATACGACTACGCAAATCAAAGATGAGTTGGACTCTGTGTATGGGGACTTTGCACCATCATTTACCACAGTAAAATTTTGGGCAGCAGAATTCAAACGTGGCCGTAAAAGCTTGGGAGACGATGAACTTTCGGGACGTCCAAAAACTGCAACTACCGACGAAAAGACGAAAACATCGCCAAAATTTACCAAATGGTGTTAGACGACCGCCGAATTAAAGTGAGAGAGATAGCAGAGGTTATAAACATGTCAAAAGAACGTGTTTGTCACATATTAAATGAAGATTTAGGCATGAGAGAGCTGTCCACGCGTTGGGTGACTTGTTTGCTCACGTTAGACTAAAAACGTGTTCGAATGAACATTTCCAACGCTCTGTTAGCGCAGTTTAGGCGCAATAAATCCGAGTTTCGTCGCCGATTAATTACTGTAGATGAAACTTGGATAGACCATTATACGCCCGGAACAAAAATACAGTTCAAACAGTGAACTGCAAAGGGGAAACCGGCACCACAAAAAGCAAAAACTGTTTTTTTTGGTTGGCAAAGTGATAGTAACTGTTTTTGGGATAGTCGTGGAGTTATTTTAATCGATTATCTTCAAAAAAGAAAAACCATTACAGAAGCGTACTATGCATCATTACTTCACAAGCTGAAGGCAGAACTTGCGGAAAAATGGCCAGATTTGCAGAAAAAAAAATCCTGTTTCACCAAGACAACGCACCGTCTTACACCCCAGCGGTTGCGATGGCGAAAATACACGCCTTACTCATCAGATCTAGCCCCAAGCGACTTCTTTTTGTTCCATCATTATTTTGCAGAAAAAAACTCTGAGTACTATTTGGACGGGTTACAGAGAAGCTGGGAGAAGTGTGTAGAGTTACAAGGAGACCATGTTGGAAAATAAAAAAAAATCAACAAAATGTCTTTTATCTTTGTTAGGTAGGGAACTTTTCAGACCACCTCGTACATTGATATTTTCTGGTGTAGACACAAAAATTGGTTTTCTCTTAAATGATGCAATCCAGTTTTTTACGGTTGAAAGCAAAGGGCAGAAGATCACAGAGATACTAAAAGACTAACAAAGTGATTGGTGTAGTAAAGAAAGTTTGTTTTGTACTATTAAAACCTTCTAGGTCCTCTAAATATCAATATGACCAAGTTCCCTAAGTGGACAATGCTTAAGGAATGTTTTTTTGAGCTTTTACCATCACCCTCACGAAATATAGTTTTTTTTATTAGCTTTCACCTGCTATTTAGTAAGCTTGCTATAGTTAAAAAGATGCGTTCCAGTAAATAAGAGTAGGTATAGATAAAAGGTTGAACGCCACTCCTTTGTTCGAAAAGGGTACTGATCTCGAAATCAAAAAGTATGTTGGTTCTAGCCATTGATTGGTTTTGGTTTGCTTAAACCAACCAACCGCTTGACATTGGGATAAGAGCCTTCTTCAAATGACAGAGTGGCGTTGAACTTTTCTGGTTTTTATACTGTAAAAATATAATATAAAGTTATCCCAAGTTTTTGCCCTTCCGACTTAAAGTGTTATATATGCAAATAATATAAATTATCCTTTAGAACACTAAACACTAACTTTGTTTTCAGGTAAGTGTTATGCTGCATGTAATATCCTTTGATTTGTATTTGTTGAGTTTTTTTATTATTATCTGTGGTAGGGCTGCGACTTTCAAAATACATTTAAGTAGACTCCCAAGTTCTGTTTTTGTTGTGTTTTCTTATTCGTAAAACACATACGCCATCGCTTAACGCGAGATTCCTTTGCCGAAAATAAAACAAAAATGTTATTATGGGTCCAAAACGGACCTATTTTTAAAGTAAAGAGTGTGAAAGAAAAATTTTTAGAACTGGAAATTTCCTTTTATTTTTTTAATTGGAATTTTCTATTTAAATAAAACTTGGTACAGTTAGAATGTGGACCAAAATACACCTTCTTACGATAAACTTTTGTTACTATTATGGACCAGTGGCGTAGATTCGGTCAATTTTATTCCCTTTTTTGCCTTTATTTCCTCATAACTTTTTTGGAACTATTATAATTGATGTTTTGGTACATGATACTTATTTTCTACTTAATTTTACATAAAAAAATATACTCTTGAATTAACTCTATAAACTTAACAGTTTTCGAGATTTTCAAATTTTAAACCTGGGGACAGTAATTTCTACTAAAAATGTTCAAAATTATCTACCCCTTGGTCAAATATACGCCTTTAATCCTTTTTCATGGATTTTTTGTAAATATTAAAATTGTAATCAATTTTAAATATTACCTTTTTTATACCACGCAAGTTTAAAATTGAGATATCTCGAAAGTCGTTAATTTTATCGAGTTAATCAATGAGTATTTTTTTATGTAAAACTTTGCAAAAATAAGTATTCTATACCAAATTATCAATAATATTATTACCAAAAAAGTTATAACGAAATAATAGTAAAATAATAAATGAATAAAATAGCCTGAAGCTCACTGGTAAATAAAAGTTTATCATCAGAATGTGTATTTCGGTGAATGTTCTAACTGTACCAAGTTTCATTCAAATAAAAATAGCCGAATTGAAAGGAAGGGGAAAATTTTAACCCTGAATTTTAAAAGTGTGAAGGTCCTATTTGGACAAGGAATGTCTCATTGGGCGATGGCATGTGTTTTTTTGAATCACCCTGTGTACAACTGATATGCTCTCTGAAGACTTTTCTGCAAAACTAAAAAAACTGGGCAAAAAAATCTGCTATTTTTTATACAGTACTTATAATGGGCCCTATCGTGCAAAACAAAGATTTAAATAATATTTAATATTGCGGGCCTTACTTTCGAAAATGACTTTAAATGGCGTAAATACGTTGCATCCATAGCCACGGTCTCCTCCAAGAAGCTCGGTTTTTTTCCGGGTCTGAAAATATTTACAACGTTTTAAAAGGATTACTTTATCTTGCTAGTCAACCGTTATAAACGACAGGTCTTTACCTGTGTTTTAATATACTTTAATCTTCTGTAGTTTCCCAATTTTTAAAGAATTTGGAAAAGCAAAAAATTATATATGACACACAATATAGACTTTTTCACAAAAAATCCACCCACAGCAGATCTATCATTAGTTTCACACAACTGGTAACAAGTTCCTTGTGTTCCTTGGCAAATCATTGCTCTTAATATATCTAACGCTTTTGATCAGGTCTGCCATTATGCGCTTCTAAACAAATTATTTTTTACGGTCTTTTACCTAAACTTTATTCCGATACTTAAGTTTTTTTTCTAAGCGATAAATATCAGTTATTGTAGACGCTCACACTTTTAAAGGGTCCAATAAGAGGTTTCGAATGTTGGTAACGAATAAAATAACAGTTTTATAACTTACTTGAAATTTACTTATGGCAGTGCGTAGCTGTACAGTGTACAATTATACGTGGAATACAATATCTGACAAATGACCACCACGACTTCTCCGGCAGCACACAATTCTTTTGTTGAAATTTTCCATTACTTCTAAACACACTTCTGGAGTTATGTCACGAATTATTTGTGTACTTCCTTGTTTCAATTGTTGAATGGTTAGGGAATTGTTTTCGTAAGCTTTGCTTTTCTCATAGCCCCACAAAAAATAATCCAGCGTCGTCAAGTCGCATGATCTTGTTGGCCAATTTCTTCTTCCAAACCATGTACGCAATAATTTCAGTTTCAGGTTTCTTGTGCTGTATGGCATGTCGCACCATCCTGTTGGAAACACATATTGTCTACATTCATGTTCATTATCTCATCCCATAAAAAAACCTCAATCATCATTCGTTATCGCTCTCCGTTTACTGTAACAGCTTATTAGTCTTTATTTTCAAAAAAATACGTACCAATGATACCCTCAGCCCAAAAGTCGCACCAAACTGTCACACGTTGGGCATGCACTGGCTTTTTGTAAATCTGCCTACAATTCTAATTGCCTCAGATGCGACAATTTTGCTTATTTACGTAACCGTTTAAGTGGAAATGAACCTCGTCACTGAAAATGTATTATTTTATTGCAAAAATTATTATCCTCTGCCTTCCTCTGTAGCGTTGTCCATGATCGGCTGGCTTTAGCTCCAGCGTAATTTGAATCTTGTAAGGATGTAGACCTAAATTTTTTTTCAAAATTTGCCATTTTGAAGTTCTGCCGACGCCCAAATGTCTGTTAAACGCAGTTTAACAGACATTTGTGGCTTCTTAGCCACACTTTCCCGAGCTGCCTGAATATTCTCAACGGAACGAACTGAACGTTCCCGTATTCTTGTTTCAATATCATGCACAGATCCGAGAGTTTCGAAATTATGCACTATTTTGCGAATTGTTACTTCTGAGGGACGATTGCGTACACCATAGTAAACACAAATTCGCCGATATGTGGCTCTCAGATAAGACCCATTTTGAATATACGTGTTAATAATGTAAACACGTTGTTCGAATTGTATAGCGCTCCATTGTTAAAATGGTACGGAATTTCCCAATGCATTAAACCCGAATAACAAAAAAAAAAATTAAAATAAGAAGAGTAGAAAATAAAAACATTTTTATTCTCTTATTGGAATACCCTTTAGCGTTTACCAAATTAATAATGGGGTACCCCAGGGCTCAGTGCTGTCCAACACTCTTTTTCACAGTTAACTTGCTTCATCGTTCTGCTCTCGATCGTATCCTTTAATACAGTATTCTCCTTCAAATCTTTAAGTCTAATGTTAATATATAACTTCTTACCTTACTTATAACACTTACAGTCACAGTACATTAGTACTAAGGCTTTTGGCCTTCGTAGATGGTCTCAAGATAAAAAAAAACCTTCTAAATAAGTTTTCCATCTAACTCCTTTAGCAACTTTCTGTAGACTGGTAGGAAGCCCTAGCCTTAACGGTCCTCCGGCAGAAGCCATGCCTCGTTACATTGTAGTTTAAAAATGTTTTATGGCATAGACATAGAGTGATACGTTCAGCAAAGAAACTATAGCTGACTGTGTCGTTTTTGCTCATATTTTAAAATGAAAACATGAAACAGAACTTTGGTTTGTCTGATTTGACACATCACCTAATAATCTTTTGGGATTTTGGACTTTGTAGCTTGCATCGTTTGCATACCTAATAAGTTATACCTTTAATTCTATTTTTGTTTTAATAGGAGGAATAGGAACAAAAAGATACTGCTCCTCTTTGGATTTAGGCAACTACTGCAATTATGTGAGGAATCCAGGTGACACGTTAACCTACAGGTCGTGTGTCTATACATGTACAGGAGATGGCTGTAACCCTGCGACAAGTAAAAGATCTAACTTATATGTTATATTATTTACGATTCTTTTTGGACTTTTAGGGTATAGGTTCGCCACAGTGTTAAGTTAGCTTTTTTTGTAAATATAGATTGTGATTGTATTTTTTAATTTTAAGAAACAACTGTATCCTAGAATTTGATTTAGAAGTAATAATTCTGGGAATGTGGAGAAGCGGATTTTTAAAAGCATTTAAGAGCGACAAACAGGTCAACACTTTTGGTGTTGTCCGATCAACTTGTGATTATATTTTTGCGCCATATTTTAGAATTCGAATATTACAATAATATAAAAAATAATTGAAGGACTCTAAGGATCATATTAAAAAATATACAGGGTGTTTCAAAAATATATGCCACCGCTGAATTGGAGATTTCTTGGATAAAAATAAGACACAAATGTTAAATGAACATAGGTCCAAAACGGCTTTCCTTTTAGGGAGCGTTTAAATATTACGTTACGAATTTTTTGGACATGTTTTGACCCCCCTCTCCCCCCTATTCAAAAGTTACGTAACCACCAAGTGACCATTTTTACCTAAAAGTTGTAAAAAGAATGTTACGTAACGCGTAGTTCAAACCTCCCCCCTTCCGCCCCTGTAACGCATCGTAACGTTTTACAACAGTTTTACAGGAAGATATTAACAGTATTGGTTAATATACAGGGTGTCCAAAAAATTCGTTGTTAAGTACGTATTTTTTAAATGGAACGCCCTATATATTTTGCCAAATTTTGACTCTATTCAATTTTACATCAAAAATGTATATAACACTATACGTCAATAATTATAATTCTTTTAGTGTCAGGGTGATCAATTTAGTTCCTTTATTAGTTACTTAATTATCTCAAAAACCGGCAATAATTGACGTATAATGTATTTGACATTTTTGATGTAGAATTAAATGTGGAATCAAAATTTGGCTCAATATACAGGGCGTTCCATTTAAAAAAACGTACCCAACAATGAGGACTCTGTTTTTGAGGCACCCTGTATATTTACCAATACTGTTAATAAACTAACGGCCGAGTGATGATCGCGTTGTTAAATTTAGCAATGGACTTAGCAATTGTTAAAAGTTAACAACGGTTTAGAATGTTTAACAAAATGTCAGATTTTGACAGGTTGCCTACTAAAATCATTGAATAACACTGACAATGACGTTTTGTTAAACATTATAAACCGTTGTTAACTTTTAACAATTGCTAAGTTTAACAACGCGATCATCGCTCGGCCGTTAGTGTTACCAAACATATAATTATTTTTATCTTAAGTTTTTGTCTGTATTGTGTACTGGGGCAGAGATTTTAGTGTATAAATAGAGTTGGGACTCCCTGTATACAGTATGTCCAAGGTCTATATGGCCAAACGGACGAGTAGACCAACATTTTTTGAATTTAAAAACAGTATTTTGAGATTATGGTCTACATGTTCTGAAATGACAGTTGACAGAATTTAACTTAAATCAGTATAATACCTTTATTTTAGGATTTAGAGCAGATGTTACTAAGATACATTGTTCAGGATTAAAATTTATGTCATAATCTGGAGTTATAGCTCATTAATTTAAACTATTTTAAACTATGGTGTTTTAAAAAATGATCCTTCTTTATCACTTTTATTCAAGGAATATTGAACTGTTAAGGAATTCGGTCACATAGTTCTTTGTGTTACTCTTTTTATTTTCATTAAAACTTCATTTTTTAATCGATATGATTACAGAGTAACCAATAATAAAATATATTAATTTTATTATTAATTTATATTGTTTTTATAATAGAAATTATTTTATTGCGATATCCATTGTTTTTTGTTTAAATTCCTTAATGGAGATATTTCTTAAAAGACAATGACAAAGTGCCAGTATCTTCATAAATGCAGGTAACTTAAGTTGTAAGATATTTTTTTAATACTATCGTTTAAATTAGCAATAGATAACTTTAAATAATGACTTGAATTTAATTTCTAAACAATATATGTTTAATAACATTTTGCATTAATTTCCAAATTAAAGATACTTCATTAATGCTGATTTTTTTTGGTTGTAACTAAGCCTGTATAAAACCGAATTGAGTAAAATTTGGTGAGTCGTTTCAGACCATAAAAAGGCGCGTTTACACCAAAGTTGACAACTAAAAGTTGACAAAAATTTTTTGTAGAAAACTAAAAGTTGCTCTTCTCACATTTAATGAAACAAGGGAAAAACTTGTTGCTAAAGAATTAGCGCGAAAGGTTTAGGCAGTAGTTCTCCAGTTCTACACTAGTTTTCTACAAGTTGCTTGTGCAAAGCGTGCAGCAACAAATCTTCCACTTTTAGTTGTCAACTTTTTTTGATCTTTAGGCGCGTTTACACCAAAGTTGGCAACTAAAAGTTGCACTTCTCAAATTAGAGCAACAAGTGGAAGATTTTTTGTAGAAAACTAAAAATGGCTCTTCTTAAATTTAGAGAAACAAATGGAAAACTTGTTGCCAAAGAATTGGCGCGATAGGTTTAGGTAGTAGTTCTCCACTAGTTTTCTACAAGTTGCTTGCGCAAAGCGCGCAGCATCAAATCTTCCACTTTAAGTTGTCAACTTTCTTTGATCTTTACCGACACACAGAAAAAGTTGCTGTATTTTGCAAAAAAAGCAACAAATTGCCGCAACTTGTGGAAAACTTAGTGGAAGACTTTGGTGTAAACGCGGCTTAAGGCCGAAATTTTGTTTTTAAATTTAAACACTTTTTGTTTAGATTTGTCTAATTCGGCCACCTATCTTGGGGCACCCTGTATATTTTTCAGCGATGTAATATTAGACAACTATTACGATGTTGATTGGCTGTTCCTGTGCTCTTAAGAATTCTGCTAATCCTTTCCAGAAAATTTGCAATAAGCTTTAGCTTTACCTAAGATAGATAGAAAAAACAAATCATAATACTATCATTGACTTTTCCTAATTGGTTAAATTACAAATTTAAGTTAAGACACTAATTTTTATTCCAGTTTATCTATTGTTTTCAACAAATCCTATAATTTCATAGTTTTTTGTACAAGAATGATACAGGGTGTTTCCTCAAATTTTGACAGCTTCTAGCAACCTTATTATTCCAGATAGAAAAAAACTGTGGGGTATCATCCAAACCGTCGGAATTTGCTACTTAAGGAAACAATTGAGCATCACCGGTGAACGTTTTGACTTATTTTTTTTATGAATAACCTATATATTATGTGTTTATTGGAAGCTCTTTAAATTCTCTTTTTAAAAATATATATGTTGCCTATAATTCATTTATTTATTGTTGAAATATCCGCTATTAAAAAATCAAAATATAATTACTAATTTACTATATTAAATAAATCACATTAACCATTGGAAAACAAAGTTATCAAATAACATTATCGGTGTCATGCATAGATAACCTAACTTGAGGTCAGTGGTGTCATGCGACATAACATTTAGTTGGCAATTCTTTTTTAAAATTTAATTATATTAAGTCGCAAAATGGGTTATCTAAAGAGGAAAAGAGGGAAATAATTTATTTCTTTATAAGAATAATAAAAATGCCAGTGCAGCAGAAGTCGAGTTTTTCACCCAGGTATGCCGGTGCCGTCAAGAGGCACTTTCTATAACATAGAAAGACATTTTAGGATTCACAAAAATTTGCAAAGAAAAAAAAGGTTTAGTGATTAAAGATGAGAACAAAGAATTAGAGATTTTATTATATTTTTAAGGTAAATAACTAATTAGGACTTTAAATTTTGTAAAATTAATTTATATGTCTGTTTGTAGAAAATCCTTCTTTTTCGACTGAAGATACCAGTAAATATTTCAATGGGTCTAAAAAATTAGTATTACCTTTTGTAATTATGGATATCAACCATACAAAATTTTACCTGTTCGGAGGAACAAAAAGTTAGTAGCCAAAATTTCTGCAGAGATATGCTTCAAAGAAAATTAAGGGATAATGATTTTTTCAAAAAGATATTATGGAGCGATGAAGCTACTTTTACTACGGCTGGGATGTTTTACAGGCAACATAGTCATTTTTGGGCATTAGAAAACCCCCGCGGAATGTGTGAAATTAAATTCCAAGGCCGAAGAGCAGTTCATGTCTGGTAGCGGCATTCTCAACACTCAAGTTATAGGTCCTATTTTTACGAATTTTCTTTAAATCGTGAAATATATTTAGAGTTTTCTGAGAACGAGATAGAAAATTATTTGGAAAATTTCCCTTCGTCAGTGTGACATAATCTGGCAGCAAGATGGAGTACCACCCCATAATGTTTTGGTTGTCAGCCATTTTCTCGACAATCGATAGATTCGTAGAAATGGTGGCATTCGATGGCCACCCAATAGCTCTGATTTAACAATTTTAGATTCTTTTTTTTTGGGGTTACGTGAAAAACACAGTTTATAAAGAACGAAGCGCATCGTTGGAGGAGTTAAGAAAAAAAATTATAAATTGCATAAATAATTTAGTCGAGAAGCCGCATTTTATTATGAATGCTACTGATAAAATAGAAGATGATTACACAAAGTGCCTAAATAATAATAGCGGTCATATAGAAAATATGTAAAACTTTATATTATCAAATTTTTTATTGTTTTTTGTAATAAAATTGTTGATTATTTCAATAGTTACTGTGATTTATTTCATATAGTAAATTAGTAATATTTTGATTTTTTAATAGCGGATATTTCATTAATGTATGAATAAATTATAGGCAACATATGTATATTTTTAAAAAGATAATTTAGGCGCTATCCAACAAACACATAATATATAGTATACAACAAGTCAAGAAGTTTACCGGTGATGCTCAATTGTTTCTTTCAGTGGCAAAATTTTGGCGGTTTGGATAATACCCTAAAATTTTTATCTGAACAATTTTTTTTCTATCTGGAACAATAATCGCTAGAAGCTGTCAAAATTCGAGGAAACACTCTTTAGGTTGATAATATTAGCTACTTAAACATCCAATAGAAATACTTATTAATTTAAAAATATTTTTCTAATTTATACTGAATGACAAAAGAAGGTAAACACCTATCTATATACAATATAGCATAGTTTTAGTTATGTAGGTAATGCCCTTTCTAGGGCAGATTGACAGTGATTAAAGAAATCTCCATTTTAGTTATTAGATGTGAAAGTACACTTTAACTGATCCCGTCCATGCAATGAGCTTAAATATTTATATAATTTGAATAGTTATTACGGATATTTTATTAATGTGGACGTTTTAATAAAGTTTTTACAACATTCCAAAAATTATTCATCCATAATTTTAAAAAATATTTACAATATGTTAATTTTAAGATCACAAAGTAAAAAAAGACATACCTAATTTTAGTTTTATTTTTTAAGTTTACCTTTAAAATACAGGAGATTCAGAACTTATTTTTAAAAATTGAAGGAGATACTCAGAATCTTACTTTAAACATGATAAACTTAAGAAAATATCAAAATCTTAATAAAAATAAACTTTATGCGCGCTTCTAAATACAAAGCGACTTTAAGTTGACAAATGACGAGGCGCGAGGTATTGTTCTTGCATAGCAGTTTATTGAATAAGAAAATAGATAATTAAATAAGAAATAAATTATCTAAATACCTTCATTAAAAAAAAAGTCTTCAAATAAAAATCACATGGTTTTAAATCACTAACAGAATGTCCACCTAAAATTGGTGAATATTATACTTAGCCCAATCAAATTGTCATTCAAAATAGGGCCCAAGTAAGCATGAAATAGGCTATTTAATTTTATTGTTTTAATTGGTTTTATTAGGGTCCTAATAACAGTAACCTGCAGTTTCCCACCAAAATTTTTGATGGGAGAACTTTTGGCAGCCCAAAAAACCACGAATTTTTTGGACTTTTTTCAGTTTTTTTGATATATCTCGGAAACTAATAGTCCTATCAATTTTTTTATTTAGTACTTTTTTAAGGAGCCTTAAATTTCCTACAATTTTTATAAACTAAAGACCCGCCTAACTTCAACAGCAAGCGAGCTACAGCCCGTCAAAATTTGACTATTTTTGCCAATATTGCAAAAAATCGCCAAATCCTCCTATTAACTCCTTCATATTTTTTTATAACTCGTCCAAAGTATTATAAGAAATAAGAATCAAAAATTTTTTTGAGGCTAGCTAAATGTGGAACGGATGTTAACAAAAGCGTTCTAATTATATCAGTATTCGCAGATATTCTAGAGCACTTACGGGAATTATTTAATCGAATTTTCTCGACATTCTTTATGTCCTGCTTCCTAAGCATCCGCCAAAAGCTGACCAACTGGTAAGTCAAAAAATTCGATTATATCACCCCCGTGAACTAATACCTGTACTGGGCATATAGTACCAATTATACAATAATAAATATAATATTCTTGTCTGATCTAATAAAAATTAAAATTCATTTGTATTAATTTTATAGCCAGATGCTATGATTTTCAAAATTAAACAAAAAATTTTAATTAATTTACAATTTACTTCTGTGATTTCTGCTTTTATTTGTGGGTTATGAAAAAAACGCCTAGCAGTATTTCCATCATTTGTGGAGCCATACCCAGGCTTGGGTTTATCAATTATTAGACCCATTCTAGATTAAAATTCACTTTGGATTCTTTTTTTTTGTTTTCAAATCTTTTTTATTTTCTTCGCCTTTGACTTGCCAATTTTTAATTTGTAATCGATATGATATCTGCAGCAGGCACTCAAAAAAAGGTATTTAACAATGTAAACTCGGCAAACCATATCAATAGTTTTTAATTTTAGGCGATTTACTTAATTAAAACTGCAACTGAATCTGTTTCCATGGGTGTGGCTTCACAAATAATACACTTTGCAGCGGAATTAGTTCCTGACAATATATTTAAAACACTCTCATCAAACATGCTAAGTAGCATTTCGTATGAGATTTTTACAGAATTACCTTCGCAGATAAGCTTATAAAGTTTTAATTCGTTTATTGATGTGTTGATAATATGTTCCTCATTTCAAACTAAGTCTTCATTTTCTTTCATAAATACAAACTTTATTATTCTACTGTATAATGTGAATGAAGGCCTAGGATTACACCAAATAATGTCATTAGTAAACAATCTATTATTTTTTTTCGAACCACTCTGCATGCCTTCTTTCGAAATTACTGCGCGTTCGATTACATTCTTTCCACCACCATTAAACTTTCAAACAAAAAAAAAGATACCATTTCTTGCAATTTTTGGTCAAATTGAGTAAGAACTTTATTTTAGAAATGATGACTGCTTTTGTCATTATGATTGCTGGCCCATTCATTAAATAAAATTTTGTTCTGAATTTTAGGTAGCATATCTACAAAATAATGCTAAATAAAAAACGGGGCACTTTAGGACAAAAAGCGATATTATTAACATAAAATAGAATATTCCTGTTACTAGAATAGAAAAAATCGCAGGTATATTATGGTAAATATTTTTTAAAACCCTGTCTAAAGTTTAAATGTACTGTTTTTTTTTAATAAACGTTTTAATAGTAGACAAAAAATGAAATAACTAAAAAAATATATATTATGCATTAGTTCTTACCTTTGTACCAATTTAAAGGCCATTGTTTTTACTGTACTGAGTATTCCAATAACAATACACCTCATGTCCGGTAACGTGGAACCTTAGTTACCAAGAAGTACCCATTAACAAAATATTTTCAATAAATAATAATTTTTATAGGTTGTAGGCATTATTTTATTACATTCTTATAATATTTTGGACGAGTTATAATGAAATATAAAGGAGTTAATAGGAGGATTTGACGATTTTTTTACAATGTTGGAAAAATAGTCAATTTTTGACAGGCTGTAGCTTGCTTGCTGTTAGAGTTAAACGAGAGTTAATAAAAATTGTAGGAAATTAGATGCTCTTTAAAAAAGTACAGAATAAAAAAATCGATAGGACTATTAGTTTCCGAGATATATAAAAAAAAACTGAAAAAAGTCAAAAAAATTCGTGGTTTATGGGCTGCCAAAAGTTTTCCCATCAAAAATTTTGGTGGGAAACAGCAGATTACTGTTATTAGCATCCTAATAGACCAACTAAAACAATAAAACTCAATAGCCTATTTTATGCTTGCTACAATGTACTATTTGATTGGGCTAACTTTCATATTTATTTCCGTTAATAGCTACTACGTTATTTATGACTGATCTACCTTTAAATTTTAAAGTTCAAGATCTAAATCCCCCCTGTATTATTTTCTTAAATTTATGGTAGTGTGTATATATATTTTTTTTAATAATAAAGTTTATTAATATATTCACTGTTAATTTCACTTTTCAGATGCATGAAAAAACCAACATAATTTAACAAACGAAGTTCTTTCCTCGATTGTACGAAGTTTTTCTTTCTGGCAAACCACAAATATTTGTAAAAACCCCAGTGGCGGCTCGTAAGTTTTGAGTACAGGAGGGCACAAAAAGCGATATTTAAGAAGCATTTTAGGCGAACTTAAAATTACGTGAGGCGTTTTTCAGGATTAGTTTATTTTTCTTGCTTTTTTTCCACAAAGATCTGTAATAACTTTTCTATGTTTTTAAAGAACTTAAGTATGTTAAAACGATCTTTCTAAATTGCTATAAGAGCAAACTTTAATAATCTCTCCTATGACATTGAGCTTCTCAGATAGTTTTTTTTAATTATTTTTAACTTGGATAAACTTCTTTCGGCAAATAGTGTTTCCCAACGCGTTCCACTCAATATTTTTTTCTAATTTTGAATATGATGATTCTTTTTAATTCAAGTTTAAAATATAAAAACCTTTTTAAAACTCATTGACGTTGTCAAATATCTTACTTTTCATCACGAGTTGCGAAAAATTTTACTTTTTGTAACTAGTTATGATATACGTCAATGAGTTTAAAAGTATCACTTTAAATGTCAAAATTAGAAAAAAATATATTTCATGAATCTAAATTAATTAGTGATTTATAAAAATTTACCATGCAAAAGGAATTTCACTTGCGACCTGTCTGACTATAGAAAATCATCCCCTAAAGTTACAGTCCTTTTTTATATAGGGAAAATTTTTAAAATATTATAAAGTACCCTTAAAAAAGCTGTTTCACAACAAAAATTGGTATAAAGGTACCTTATTGCATACCTAATCACCATGCAAAAGGAATTTAACTTGCGACCAGTCTGACTATAGAAAATCATCCCCTAAAATTACAGTCATTTTTTATATAGGAAATTTTTTTTAAAAATTATAAAGTCCCTTAAAAAAGTTGTTTCACAAAAAAATTGGTATGAAGGTACCTCATTGTATACCAATCACTATGCAAAGGAATTTCACTTGCGACCGCTGACTATAGAAAATCACCCCCTAAAGTACAGTCATTTTTTATAAAGGGAAAATGTTTAAAACAATATATATAGTACCCTCAAAAAAGTTGTTCCACAACAAAAATTGGTATAAAGGTAGCTTATTGCATACCTAATCACCATGCAAAAGGAATTTCACTTGCGACAAGTCTGACTATAGAAAATCACTTCCCCAAAGTTACAGTCATTTTTTATATAGGAAATTTTAAACTTTTTAACCCTAAAGTACCCTAAAAACGTGTCTTCACAACAAAAATTGGTATGAAGGTACCTACCCATTTAACCCTCAAGTCGTGCAACCGAATAGAAAATCAATGAATTTCTAACTTCGACTCCTTTGGTAATCGTCTTAGTCAACTGAATGAATCAGATGGCCAAATTCAACAAGCCGTTCCGAAATTTTTGGAACACTCGTCTTAAAATCATAAAAGCTGGAAATAATTTTGGCGCGTGTACCTTGGAACAATCCTTTCAACCTAAGTACGTCGAGGGCCGAAAAAATAAATGAATTGATCCAACTCTCGCACTGTTCCGAAATTTTTGGACATCTCTTAAATCATAAAAAGCTGGAAAAAATTTTGGCGCGGTGCTACCTTGGAAATTACCCTTTTCAACCCTCAAGTACGTGCAGGGCCGAAAAAAATTCAAAATGAATTGATCAATTCTCGCACTTCGAAATTTTCGCTGCTTAAAGTCATAAAAAAGCTGGAATTTTTTTTTTGCCGCGGTGCTACCTTTGGAACCACCCCTTTTAAACCCTCAAGAACGTGCGAGGGCCGAAAAAGATTCAAAATGAATTGATCCAACTCTCGCACCGTTTGGACGATCTTAAAGTCATAAAAAGCTGGAATTAATCACCATGCAAAAGGAATTTCACTTGCGACCCATCTGACTATAGAAAATGACCCCCTAAGTTTCAGTCATTTTTTATATAGTGAACATTTTTAAAATATTATAAAGTACCCTTCAAAAAGTTGTTCCACAACAAAAATTGGTATGAAGGGACCTTATTGTATACCTAATCACCATGCAAAAGGAATCACTTGCGACCCGTCTGACTATAGACAATCACCCCCCAAAAATACATTTTTTATAAAGGATTTTTTTTTAATATAAAGCACCCTTAAAAAAGCTGTTGCACAATAAAAATTGGTATGAAGGTACCTTATTGCATACCTAAGTCTGACTATAGAAAATCACCCCCTAAAGTTACAGTCCTTTTTTATATATGGAAAATTTTTAAAAAATTATAAAGTACCCTTAAAAATGTTGTTCCACAACAAAAATTTATATCAAGGTACCTTATTGCATACCTAATCCTCATGCAAAAGAAATTTCACTTGCGACCAGTCTGACTATAGAAAATCACCCCCTTAAGTTATAGTCATTTTTTATAAAGGGAACATTTTTTAAAAAATATAGAGTACGCTTAAAAAAGTTGTTTCACAACAAAAATTGGTATAAAGGTACCTTATTGCATATCTAATCACCATGCAAAAGGAATTTCACTTGCGACCATAGAAAATCACCCCCTAAAGCTACAGTCATTTTTTATGAAGGGAAAATTTTAAAGAACTCATAAAGTACCCTTAAAAAAGCTGTTACACAACAAAAATTGGTATGAAGGTACCTCATTGCAGAGTTAATCCCATGCAAAGAAAATTTTTTTGCGACCCGTCTGATTATAGAAAATCAATAATTTTCTCCTATATAAGTAATGGCTGCAACTTTAGGGGGTAATTTTCTATAGTCAGACGGGTCGCAAGTGAAATTCCTTTTACATGGTGATTAAATATGCAATAAAGTACCTTCGTACCAATTTTTGTCGTGGAACAACTTTTTTAAGTGTACTTTATTTTTTTTTTTTAAATTTTTCCCATATAAGTAACGGCTGCAACTTTAGAGGTTGATTTTCTATAGTCAGACGGGTCGCAAGTAAAATTCCTTTTGCGTGGGGATTTAGTCTGTAATGAGGTACCTTTATACCAATTTTTGTTTTGAAACAACTTTTTTAAGGGACTTTATAATTATTTTAAAATTTTTTCCTATATACTTATATAAGTATATAATGACTGCAACTTTAGGGGGTAATTTTTTTATAGTCAGACGGGTCGCAAGTGAAATTCCTTTTGCATGGTGATTAAGAATGCAATAAGGTACCAATTTTTGTTGTGGAATATTTTTTTTAGGGCACTAAGAAATAAACAGGCGGAAATTATAATAGGTTGTCAAATTTAGCTGCTAACTTCACATTTTCGGCTGCGTAAAAAAAGCTGCTAACTTCACTTTTGGCTGCGTTAAATAGCTGCTAATTTCACTCCGGTATAGGATCAGACTTCATAGAATCCGATATCAGATTGGGAGAAAGTTCTTACATCTATCTCCTCTTACTCGTGTCGCTACCGGACACGAGCACAATATGTGTTCTGATGTTTTCTGGTGTCCCTGTCTCCTGGAGAGTATGACGAGCAGACGATTAGATCCGTCATGCCCTCCTCTCCCGGTCTAGTGACGTGGGTAGCTACCAGGTCCTTGTTACAGGAACCAGATGTTTCTTCTGAGGCCGCATCTCCGGCCTTACCCTATGAAAACGGTCCTATCCGCTTTCTGTTTAAAGCCAGGGAACCCTTTTCCCTATAAAGGCGGTTTTGTCCGCCTTCTGTTTGGATTCAGGGATCCCTTCCTAAGCACCTGTTTGTTCGGAATGGATTAGCCCTTTCCCGTGAAACAGGCGCCGGTGACTTCAGGGGCCCCTTTCGAAACGGATTCACCCGTTTCGGTCGGCGCACCTTTGTCTGCTTGTGACCTTGGGTGGTACCTCTCGAAACGGATTTATCCGTTTCGGTCAGCGCACCTTTGTCACTTTTTTCCTATCAAAGCGGTTCTGTCCGCTTTCTGTTTGGAGCTAGGGAAGTAATAGTCCACCACGGCAGAGCCCTGCATTACCGCGGTAGGGCTAGATACTCTGAGACGTCGCCCTGTATCTCAGAGGCACCGTTGGAGACACCTGTTTAAGGCACCGGATGTCATTCACTCATCAGCACGGTATGCTAACACCTTGAGTTAGGCCTTGTGTTCATCTTAGCTTCGGATCCCGTTCCATACGCTAGCCAAAAGAGTTGCCGATAACCATCAACTCTAGCGCATGCTCCAAAAGATCCTACTGGGCCCAACCACGACAACGACGTGTGAACACAGCGGTGGGGATATCGTCTTAGTAAGAATGCTTCTTAGAGGAGTTTGTGATTTAAATGCCCTCTTAATATTATACTTATTCGCAATCCTGCGGATCTTTACCGAAGTTTCTTTAATATATGGAATTGTCATAAATATTTGGTCATGTGGAGTTTAGTTTGAGTTAGAGATTTTTTAAGTCAAGCAGCTCTCAAGGCTCTTGAATCCAGTCTGTGCTATTCAAAAACCGCCTGGAATTGCAAGAATGAGCTGACCAAACTGGGTCAAAACAATAAGGTTACACTACTGTGGATACCTGGACACACCGGCCTAAAGGGTAACGAATCCGCAAACCTCCTTGCCAAAAGGGGGGCGAAAACAAAATTCACAGGGCCGGAACCGGTCATCGGTATTTCTTAGGGAATGGCCAAGCAGTTCATATCAGCTTGGACACAAAGAGAAAATCTTCGGTACTGGCATGGACTTCCGGGTCTCAGACACTCGAAGGCCTTCATAAGCCCACCGAACCAACAATGTCAAACTACGGGAGCAATCAAGGGTACACCTTAACACTCTAGTGGGACTGTACACGGGACACTGCACATTGAAAACCCCCCTTGAAATACCACATGCACAAGATCGGCCTAGCGGAAGACGCCGAGTGCCGCATGTGCATGGAGGGGGATGAATCGGCAGAACGCAAACTGTGTTCGTGCCCAGCAATGGCACGACTAAGATTCGCAATCCTCGGTAATGTTACCGGGGGAGGTGAAAGATCTCTCTCCCAACAGGATCATCAGATTTATTAGAAGTCTGGACCTGGTGGGAGAAATATAAAGGGGTGTGAGCCACAATAGACCGATCGGTCGCGGTGGAAGGGTGTTATACCCACTCACTTTAAACCTACCTACCTACCTAGAGATTTTTTTCTTATTTTGATATTTTTCGATTGTTTCGTTTACCAGTCTCTTACTGTATCCATTCTGCTTAAGATCTTTGCACGATTATTTAAAGAACGTATGACTCCGTTTCGTTTCGTTGGAGTGATTATTGTTGGTGTAAATATTGTCCAGGAAGGGTAGGTTTTCTGTATACCGAGGTTTGAGTATGTCTATTATTTCGCTTGACTAGAACGTCGAGAAAGGGTAGGGCCGAATTTACTCCTTCTCCATTGGGACTTTAATACAAGGTCGGAGACAATTTAGATGTTTTAGGAAATCTTCAAGTTCTTCGTCATTACCTGTCCATACAATAAAAGTATCGTCAACATATTTAAACCAAACTTTTGGTTTAATTGGCAGTTTTAATTGCGTGTTCCTCAAACCATTCCATATAAATATTTGCTACCACTGGGGAGAGCAATGAACCCATGGGAAGTCCATGATCCTGCGCGTAGTACTTATCTTTCACCTAAAAATAGAAACTACGGAGGCAAAACAAATCTATCACTTCAACCAGCCGCAGGAGGGTGCGTTCTACTAGTGTTTTATCTTCGTTAAGCTTGGCTCGGATAATGTTTAACGATTCTTCTACTGGTACGTTTATATACAGACGTTCCACATCAAAACTCACAAAAGTATAATCTGGTCCTTTTCTACATTTTTGAGTCGGTCAAGCTTCGGTAAACAAGGGATAGTATATAAGTCGTAGCTTTTAAGAATAGTTTTTAGTTAACACTTGAAAACGGTTGGAAATACATCACTAACCGAAAGGTTGTGTAACAAATAACAAATAAAGACAATGAAAGTCCAAGATTTTAGTGTCATTGAAGCCATAACATTGTGTAACACTCTCAAGGAAAATTTTTAGTGTCAGAGTGACCAATTTAGTCTCTTTATTAGTTACTTAATTATCTCATAAACCAGCAATAATTTGTGTATAGTGTATTTGACAATTTCAATAAAATCAATAATTTATATTTGTGAACACTCTTGTATATTTGTCATTAAAAAAATAGACGTTTGTTAATTGCATATCTTTATTTTAAATTCATTATCTACAAAAATATTCCACATAATTTGGCAAAAGCTTAATCAAAGCCTCAAAGCTTAAAATCTAAAGTGTATAAAAATACAAGCTATACTAAGGTCACAATAATACTGTTGTTTTTAATTTACATTTAAAAGTTAGCGATTCACTAAAGAAAGTTAAAATTTTAAACAGTTTAAAGCTGTTGTTTTTTACTGCTTTTATCCCTATATTTTGCATTTGGAGTACATATTAAAACATAAGCAAAGTACAACTGTTCAATTAAAACTTTCAGTTTCGACGGCAACTATATCAGGTTAAAATTTTAAAAGAATTTAGTGAAACTGGCTGTTTTTACCAAAAGACCACAAAAAGTGGTCCATGCTATAACACTTTGGTATTGACTTAAAAGTTTCGTGGGATATATGGATACTTTCAGTGCAGATTTTCGCGCAAGAAACATCGAAGTATCTGTTTCGATTAAACCGGATATGTAACCAACTTTACACTTTTGGATTCTCTGGAAAATGTAAGCTATTTTAGTCATAAAACATGTATCATAAACGTTGTCTGTGTTTGACAGTTGACAAAAAAATAGTTGTCTGCGGACATTTTCGTGTTAGCAGGAAGCAGATAAAAATCATTTTCATAAAAACTGCCAGACGTAGGCCTATGGTATGACTTATACATTAAATAATATTTAAAATAAGAAAGCTGATGACATTTCTGCACCAGAACCATTAATTTTAAAATTTCATATTGGTATAACAACTCTTAAGAATACAAAGTGGACAATATTTTGTGGTCATTTGGTTAATTCTACGAGCATATACCTACTATAGGCAGTCTTAACGCTTGGCCGTGCGAACAGCGGTTAGAGAGAAGAAGCACAACAAGTCTAGTACCTTTCTCTCTGGCTCTGCGTGCTGATTGGTTGACGGGGTACATACCCGTCTCCGTAGACTGCCTCTAAAAGATATATGCTCGAAGGTTATATCTAAAAAAAAGTAATAAAGAAATGTATTAAGGTACAGTAAAAGGTCCTAAAAGGACTGAATTGTGCAAAATCTTAAAAACGTAAAAAATGTGAAAAGTTATTGAAATCTGTGTTTGGAACGAATTCTCAAAAAATTGGCGCGTTTAAAAAAAAGCTTATGGTGTGGAAAAAAAGTATTACTGACTTTAATACATGGTAAAAGTTCATAAAGAACAACTGATTTTATTAGTTTCCAATTTAAAACAAAAAAATCTACAGTTCCAACTTTATACTTTACTAAGGCTGGATTTATGGCCGGTTGCATCAACAATTTTAAGGAACCCTTAGCACAAGGTAATTCTTAAAATGGCTAAATAAGCAATGTGATTGGCTACATTGGAGATTTAGGGGATACTTAACGCTAAGGAGTCCTTAAAATTGTTGGTGCAACCGGCCATTAGTGCTCGGCCGAGGGTCAGCGCCGACACCGGACGAACGTAACTATATCAATGAAAATATATGACCAACAACAGTACAGAGCTACTAAACTGCGCTCTGTACTGTACAGGATCATATATTTTCATTGACCGCCACCGTCGGTCAAGCGCTAAATCTAGGTTAAACAATACTAGTCCGAGAGCTGGTGAATAATTTTGAGTAGGTTCTTGAGAAAAGTTTGTATAATTGTTCTAGAAAGACCCCTTAACATAAAACTCAAGGTCTGGCTGAAGGGTAGCGGCCCCTTACCAACCCTTGAAATAAAAAAAAATCAAGGGTTGGTGGGGGGCCGCTATCCTTCAGCCTAATCTTGACTTTTATGTTTAGGGGTCCTTTAAGGACAATTACACAAATTTTTAAAATGGCTAAAGAACCTACTCAAAATAGGCTATTTGAGAATGCGAAAAATAAAGTATCAATTACTGTTATCAGTATAAATTAAGAATTTAAAAATGGGTATTTATTAACGTAAGTTGAAACTAAAAATTTATTTATTTAAAAATCCTTTAAAAAAATGCATTTTTTTAACGTTTGTCATGTGACACAAACCGCTCCTGATTGGTCGAGTTTCAGATGACGTCACCTGCTTGTAAACCTCGTTTGCCTACTTGCGCCTACTTGTGATATATTATATTAGCTTTCGAAACTGTTTTAATAAGATTTTCCTATATTATCCATTGTTTTTGTGTGATTTATTTGCATTATTTTACAAATTCTGTCAAGTACTTTTACCATGGACAACGATTTTGTAAGCAGATGAAAACTGCCCCAAGTGAGCAATCATGGTCGGAATATTTTTCAAAAATAATTCCGACTTTTATGCTTCGGAGCTAAAAAATGTGAAAACACCAAAATAAGTATAATAACAGTTTAGTGGTAACTTAAATTATATCATAAGAAAGTAAAAGAATGATGAACTTCTACAGCAAGCAAGAACTTTTATAGATAGATTTATAGATTTTATAGATAGATAGCAAGAGATTCTATAGATAGAAATATTAAGTTAGTTTGGCGCGGTTTCGTGAACATAAACGATAATGTGATTACTTTGGCAGGGGCCATGTGGCTCAGCGGTAGCGTTCGAGACTTTTAACCCGGAGGTTCCGGGTTTGATTCTGCTCCATACCTTTTTTTTAATTTATTAACCTTTAAAATGCTTCTCAAATTTATTTATATAAATTTTTTAAATAAATAATTGTAACCTTAGTTTACATATATATGCTTCAAAATTATGTACTGACAGAAACGTTTTTATTAATGTAAATGATGTATGTTTTTCAATGGATACCTTACAAACCCCGTGTAGTTGTAAAAAATCAGCATATTTATGTTGCGCAATTGTTGGGAATATTTGTATTATTCGCTATGTCATTAGGATCCCTCCGAGAAAGTTACAACCACTTTCGGCGCACTTCCACATTCTTTGGAACACTTACAAATAGCTTTTCCGGAGTTTCTAACGACGTATTTGTACATTTTGGAACTGCACACCATTTGTAACTCATTTTGTTACATAAATCACTGATAAAATATAAATCCAATCGCACTTTCGTTTTTTGTTTACAACAAATGTATGTGGATAATATGTGCCACAGATCAGAATACAGGCAAGTGACGAAAGCGACCCCATTGCAGCGCCATATTGTCAAAGTAGCGTTTTGGCACGCTATTTAAATATTGAATTTTTAATTTGATATTTTTCAGCAAATATGTACCAAGTTTAAAAAAAACAACTTTTACTGGGTTCCTTACTCTACTACATAATATAAAATGGATTTTAAAAACCTGTCAAATAGCCTATTATTCACCAGCTCTCCTACTAGTCCTATAGCTGGTGAACAATTTTGAGTAGGTTCTTGGGGATTTAAAATTTGTGTAATTGTCCTTAAAGGACCCCTAAGCATAAAAGTCAAGGTCTAGCTGAAGTAGCGGTCCCCTACCAACCCTTAAATTCAAAAAATCTAAGGGTTAGATAGGGGGTCGCTACACTTCAGCTAGACCTTGATTTTTATGTTTAAGGTTCCTTCAAGGACTGACTGGTTAATATTGTTTTCAACAGTTTTAATGTAAAGAAAAGCGTCTGTATTGAACGTAACTTTAATATTAAAGAGACAAAGTTATTTTTAAAAAGTTAAAGATAAATACTGCAGATATTTGCGAACACTGATCTTTTATAAGCAATGAATATTTGTGCCAAGCCTGTCTGCGTAGCAATTTCACTTCGATTAAAGTAGTGCTCACTAATAGCCCTAAAGGGACTGAAGACTCAGAAAATAATAGTGAGCATAACTAAAAAGTAACTTAGCACTCGTAAAGGTGTTTTCTAGTTTCGTACACTTCAGAAATTAACCTAAAATATTCTCGTTTTGTACACTAAATTATTTAATCAATTTTATGCTTCTGGTTTTGTCCACCGACCATTGTGACGACCCAAATAACCAACCTAATAAAAACCATATTAAAATTTTGTTAATAACTTCTATGTAGGGATAATTAAGACAAATTCAAAAATCCTTAGTTCTGGTCTGTCATGGTTAGTTCTGGTTAGTTAAAGCGACTTTTTATTTTCCCCAATTATATTTCAGACGTGATAAATCACTAAAAGTAGGAACAGTAAACTTTTTGTTTAGGTAGATAGTTAAAACATATATTATTAGATTATTTTAATATCACTATTATCCAAATAATTATTATATGTGAGCAATAAATATTTTGATATTTAGTTATAAAATTGGTTTTAATTTATCTTACCAAATTTTATGAACCATCAGAGACAGAAACTTACATTAGTTTTTGGTGTACGAAACGAGATGTCGAAAACTGAATAATTAATTTTGTGTATGAATAAGAATATTTGGGGGAAATTTTGAGTGTACAAAACACGAATAAATCCTCGTTAAGTAGTGGTCAATTTAAATGATAAAAACATGGCTTACTTGATATTAACAATAAAGAATATTTAAATACCTAAAATATATTTGGTAACATCAAAAAGAAACCAATCATAATATTAACAATAATTAATATTTAGATAAAAAGGTAAAAAAATAACAATCAATAATAACTTAAGTAAGGTCATACTTAATTAAAACAACTTAACTAAGGTCATACTTAATTAAAACAATTTAATTAGATTTTTCTCCAGATATGTGGTAGAACTGAATCAGTAATAGTACCTGATTGTTATAAATAAAAAACCCCATCTTCACTAAAAGATGAGGTCTTTCATTTATAACAATAACAAAAATGAATCGACTTCACCTGGAGTCGAAATCAGAAAATTAATAGTACCTGTATTGCAAAGTTGGCGATTTTATACCAGTGACCTATCTTATAAAACAGAGCGTCCATCGAATCGACACAGTACGACCGGCGGATTTTAATATACAGTGTGATTCTCTAACTTGGAATAAATTCAATAAATCAAAAACAAGTAGTTTTTTGGAAAATTGTATTTTGTATTTTTAGGCACGCTCTTTTCTGTGAAATAAATATTTGTACAGTATGTCCCAAACTTTAAGATATGACATTATCGAAGATAACAATTAGAATCCAAGTAATTTTATAAGTATTATTAAAGCGCATATCAAGTTATACATAACTGCCCAATTTCAAAGTTTTCTTTCGTGTTGTGTGCAAAATATCAAATAAAATTTTACCAAAAACATATTTTGTTTACATTAATACAATTTCAAAAACGCCCCCTTTCCGATTTGTTTGTAACTTTGCACAGGACTTGTATACAGATGTGGAAAGTTCAAAACCGAACATGGACGTTTTGCCAGTAAAACAAAGAAAACAAATTAAGGTAAGGGGTAATAAATACGCAGGCGGGAGCGGGCGGCAGTATGCCTAGAGTCGACGGTCTTCGCTGTTCAAAACAGCGCTTGATAGAAGAGTCGACACATTGCCAAGCTTTGTCTCCCTTCTCTCACACGGTTAAAGGGTTGTCCGTTTCTGTTTGATACTTTACACTTTATTCCTATGTTCAGTTTTGGATTTTTCACACCTGTATAGTATCAGAAACATTGTTCAGAGGTTTTTTTGGCGGCAATAGTAAAATTTTTAAAAAAATTAAAAAAAAAATTCTTATATTAAACCCAAAACTAACCCACCAGAATTACCAAATTGTATTAAATGGTATTTAATTTTATTAAATAATGTATCAAAATTAGTTACTACATTTTGTATGGAATTTTTTACATTTTATTAAAGTATATTTTAATATACTTTATATATCATTTAATTATTTGGTGATTTAGTTTGGGTTAGTTCTGAATATTTCAGTTTTGTACTCATTTTCTAATTAAAACGAACCCTCTGTACATTGTTTCTTATGCTGTAAGAAAGTTCTGTACAAAGCTATTGACAAATGGAGGGGGGAGGGCATTTTTGGAAGTTTAACCAATGTTTCTTTAATACATGCTCAAATATGGGGTATGGGATTGTCGATCCCGCATGTTTAAATTTTGAAGTTCCAAAAAAAATTAAATTTCATTATGACACACATGTATATTCAAATTAGGGTTGTAACGGAACTCCGCCTCCGTTACTGCGGAACTTTCGCAATGAATCGACCACCACATCCGCAAAATTTATGCGGAGTTTTAACGGAGGTTTATTCACGATAACATGCCTCTTCTTAAATTTTGATTACTAGTTTATTTATGAAAGCGTACCATGTACATGTATTTATGTTATGTACCCATTTTAAATAAATATTTTTGACTTTAATAAATCATAAATTTCTATTTTTTCCACTTCACCACCTCCGCCTCCGTTAACCTCCGCATCCGCGGAGGCGAACCTCTTCTCCTCCGCCTCCGCTAAGAAGGTCTCCGTTACAACCCTGATTCAAATCACACATGATAACGTAAAATGTCGTTGCGAACAAAAAAGTTCCAATGAAATCTTTTGATTCGGCATTCTAAACGATGGTAAGAGGATGACAGCATGACAGCTGTCAATTATTGACGCCTTGACAGCCAGAGTTTAAATAGCCTGTATGGAGGGTAAAGATAAAGGACCATCTTTTATGGCTGTTTGGCTCAAAAAGTGACCCAGAATGGCATTAAATAAAGAGGCGCTGGTGTAGCGATGAGTATGGTGTAAACAATATATAAAGTGAAGTTTAAAAACGGTCCTCTGGAACACAACGCAATCTTAATTTACTGCAATTTAAGGGACATTTTTGTAACACAGAGATGGTCCTTCTTATCTTTAGGCTCCATGATAGCCTGTCCGCTTGTGGGATCATGCTGAACTAAGGGGCGATGACTGTAGGTTTGTTGGCCGGACTGTGTCGATTTAGTGAGCGTCTTACTTAATCCGGTTACAGTATGGTCCACCATGGTCTGTTGATTGGTGACGTCTTGATGACGCCAAACAAAAAGCCGCGTGAAAGTGTTTGGTAGGTCACATCCACTTTGCTTGTTTTTTTCTTTTATTTATAATATTGTATCACAGTAGCACCACAAAAAACAAAATTTATAAAACTTTTATCAGATTAATTTCCTTCTTTTCCCTTTTTTTTTTTGACAAACCTAAATCACATGCCGTGTGACTGGGTTGGTTGGCAAACTAATGGATGAAACTGTGACCGGATTTGAACTAAACATCTTCACGTGAAATCGTTCTTTGCTGTACGTCTAACTGGAGCGGTGGAAATATGGAAATAGAATATAATAAATAACTAATTCGTGTTTAAAAAAAGCCATCTGAAGCTCAATTCTGCGTATTACAAAATTTTACAGCAGAATTGGTTGTACTTGTTTACATAATTTAAATGTTAATTTGCCTCACCTTGCTTAGCATAGAACTCCACATATTTTGTAGAGTTTAATAGTGAATGAAACATAGATACAGATCAACATCTTAAATTCGTTTACCTATGCTTTAATTTTCAGTTGGTATATTTGCTAGTGAGTCGTTTGATGTGCTCTTCCAGCTCCTGACCCTGATGCTCGCTATTTGCCAGCTGTTTTTTCAGTTTTCTTATTTCATCTGACTGCGACTGGTACGCCAATCTCAACTAAGAATTAAAAAAAATTGTAATCTAACCCACTTTAAACGTTTTTTTCGCAAATAAATAACACTAAGTATAATTATTTTGCAACTTACATCATTTTCAGTCAAAATATTATCTCCAATGCTGTTAATTTCTTAAGCAAAGGAATATCTTTGTGCGGTACTTCAATACTGCTGGACCATCTCTGTTGCAGTTGCTGGAATTTGGTAGTTTGGTTAGAGGTTGTCTTTTTACTTTTTTCATCGATGAAATCTTTTGGCCTGTAATCTGGAGAAAAAAATGTTTTTGATGTTTGATATCAAATCACCAGAACAGGATTAATTAAGAAACTTTTAAGGTAGTTGGTCAATTATTTATTGATAAATAACCGTTATATCTAAAATAGTCGCTTTTACAGAACAAGATTTTTTGCACAAAAAATATTTAGTGCCATCCAGGAACATGGGTAATTTTTTTTAGAATTTTTTCATTACTCTCAAAATTTTTCTATTCAGCCATTTTTCCAGTGGTCCGAAAATGTGTTTAAAAATTCTAAAAAAAGATTATCTGTATTCCTTTAATGATTCTGAACAATTTTTATTAAATCAAATTTTTCCTGCACGTTTTATGAGTCCGCCCCACTGCGTCGTTACTTCTAAGCCCACAAATTTTTGCTCTGGCTGTACTATTTCCAGCCAATCCCGTACGACTAACTGCTTGTTTGTAAAATTTGGCAACTATGTTTTTCAAAAACAATCAGTAAATGCTGACGTATGCGCGCTGTATACTTCAGTGTATTTCTTCCACAAGGTCAATGAGATTAATTTGTCATTATTTATTAATTATTATTTCAAAAATTGTATTGCAACAATCAATAAAACTAATTTTAAAAAATTCCTCAGTTGTTGTTTATTACTAGTTTTTCATAAACATTGTAGAAAAAGTTTGAGAGTTAAAATTATATATGTAACTAAAATTTTCGTCATTCCATATAGTACAACGTAAAAGAGCCTCAAAAACACTATCTTTGCAGTAAAATATCTCTGGTATGGTACGTTCCACAATAATTCGTTGATTTCTCGTTTTACCTGCTACTGTTAGTCGTAAAACTCAATATACTTTGAGTACCTGCATGTAGATCCGGACTTAATTTTTTTTTTATTTATTATTGCACCTACTTTTTGGTATATTAAGTAGGTTATCGGCAAATTGCAGGTGTTGAATACAAAGCAGAGTGTTTTCGTCTTAGTTCATCAGTCGTTTGGAATTTGTTATGGTATTTTCGTGTGTGTTATTGAGCATCCAAAATAGCTAACCTAAACTATTAATATTAGTAGGTAATCAGGACCTGTACCCTTTCAAAAGGTGCGGTGCCTACACAATAGATATTTGTCAGGCAACCTATTTATGGTTGGGTTTTCCACTGAGGGTTGTTATTTAAATTTTATTGCGGTCAAGAAATCAACGAAGTATTGTGAAACGTACCATACTGTATTGTTAATAAATTTTATTCTGCACCAATGGATGCAGAATTATTTAAATAATAATCGGTATAATTAAAAACAAAAAAGAGCCTCTCGTGATACAACTACCTGAATTTGTTAAAAATTAGTGTACCTGGTATTGTTTCTTGTGACAAAAACTGGAACTTTCGTCTGTTGTTATCCACGACTGGCGGTTCCCTCTCTTTTATTTTGAACTTCCTCTGTTTTATTGCCTGGATATCCAATGTAAGACTTTCACCTTAAAAAATAAATTAAATTTTGGAATTGAACAAGAAAAAACAAAATATTACTGACTTTATATCTTATCTCTACTGTAAACAATTTTTACCCGTTTTCATTGACATCAATACAGGTGGAGCATTGTTTCCTTTAATCCACTCCTGAGCTGTCAGAGCTGGCTTAGGCGCGAGCGTATCTGGATACAAGTCTTCATGGAAGTGATCACTCTTTCTGGGCACTACCATGCTGATAGGTTCGCAGAGACCCTTTGCCGGATGAAGTTTGTAGAAACGGTAGATCTCGCATTGAGAAGTGCGCAGGCCCCTTTTTGGCATAACACCAAGTCCTCTCTACAAAAATTTTTCCTTAGAATATATATATGATATTGGAAATTTAAGATTTAATACTCAAGACCTTTTGCTTGTTGCTGCTTATGAGATCATAATCAAAATAAATCAAAATTTCATTTATGATTAGTCGTGATACACTGGCAACATTATTCCTACTTACAAGCATTAAACCGTTGATTGAGTAGTGTTTTGGGAAGATGCCTAATGCCTATGAAAACAAACGTGGCTCGCGACAAAAATTATTTCTATCTTTCTTAAACCAATGCAAATAGCATCTTTCGTCCTTTTTGAGTGACGACTGATGCCGAGTGATTCCGAAAAAAGCGTGATCGATTGGTGCTGCCCCAATAAAATTTACGGCGTTTGTGTAAACAACGGCCGAATTTAAGTGGTGGCCTGAGTTTTAAAATTTTTATTAAAGACATAAAATAGAATCGGGTTTTTGTCGCTACACGCTGCGTTGCCAGATCTAAAGAAATTTCTTACCCTTTACAGGATGTTAACCATGTATAATTATTGTGTGCTTAGATACATTTTTTATTTAATTATTTTCAGTTTGAGAAGAAAAGAAAAGACTGATAAATTTAAAAGCTATTTTTTAATTATGCTTACCGTTGATTGGGTTCAGCTCTAGGTACAGGGTGACCCGCCTAAAAGTCCACTTCCCTTTAACTTTTTGATTTTAATAGCTATGTGCCTATATTTTTGAGAAAAAATATTAAGATGAAAGATTTAACGTACCTTAACGGTACAGCACAGTGTCTCCAAAAGTAATTCTTTCTTGAGCTGTTGGTTTAGTGGGAATAAAGAATAAAAAGACTAATTACTAGTTTCCTTGTGTATCTTTTTATTTTTGTATAGTCGCAAAAAATAAAAAGGTTCACAAAGAAACTAGTCCTTTATTCTCACTAAACCAACACTCCAAAAATTAAAAGTGCATAGGATGCTAACGCCAACATCATTTACCTAGTTCTTTCTATAAATCAAATTTTGTTTAAGAAAACATATTTATTAAAACAATTGAAATTTATAAATAACGAAAACTTTATTCTTTATTAAAAATATTTTCTCTATACAACTCTATACAAAACATATAAATATGTAATAAAAATACCTAATAATAAAACCTCGAATAAATATAACATGACAAAACTAAATTTAAATAAATATAATTATTGGAGTATTGAAGTGAAATAAGTATTTAAAATAAAAAATACATGATATTTTGATTTATTTAATATTTCTCTTTGTTTTAGGAATCTGGGAAATTAATTTTTCTGTTAGTTTTTGGCCCTCATTTAACAAAAAAATGGTCATAAGTCTGAATATTATTTGCTTATTAAAATTGAATTAATAATTTTAAAATTTACATAGGCTTTTAAAGTCTTTTGTTTTATACAGGATTGCAGGATGATACAAATTCGTGTCGTAGTATGGGGATCTCGGTAACCACAGGAGATACAGGGTCGGTTAAGTAAATGGGGGCAAAGTTGCGCAAATTTATGACCAATAAAATGCCTCTTTGAAATTTGAAAAAATCCGTACACTTTGAGAATTAACCGGACGAAACAGAAATTTTGTAAAATCGTTTTATTTTTTCCTGTGCTTATTTCAAGACATATTTAAAATTAAATGACCCTTTTTTATAAAAACTTTTTCCTCCCTTCAAGTTAGTATTATCAAATTTAAAATCTGACGTTTCGTCTTTGAGCGTCATAAAAACAAAAAACGTGTAATTTTAAATCTAATAAAAAAAAAAATCTTATAAAAAGAATGTGTTAACAAAATCCGAAACGGGCTTTTTCTTTTAAGTTACAAATAAAAGCATGGGTATTTTTAAAAGCTCAAAACACTCTGTATCTCAAAAAGTAATCGCGTGCATGTGTGGTAATTTAAGAAGTTAAAATATTAATTTTTCTATAGGGCTTTTCGTAGGTTTTACTGCCTAATTTTTTTGTTTTTGCTAAACTTTCAATTTCCCATCGTAATGCTCGAAACAATTTTATTTTAATAAAAATATCAACAATATACAATTTGTGATTCTTGCATGAATTTTACCAATTACCGTAAACGCCTTCTATATTCAATAATAATTGTTCCCCAATTGTACTTTTTATCCCAAATTCACATTTATGTTTATCAAAATTGCATTAAAATGTTTAAGCATAAACATTGTGACATTGCTCATAATTTCACTTGATCTTTTTAGATAATCAATGAAATCTTTAGTTCCATAGTCTTTTGCCAGTAAAAGAATTTCATGAGAATGAACAAGGGGTTCAGTTTCACAACATCTGACAACGTCGGCTTTTCGTTGGTAGGTTACGTTTACGAGGCATACGCGTTGGTTTATAAAAATTTTACAGAAATCTTTTTTATATTTCATTAAATAAATCAATAAATCATTATTAAGTTTATGTTTTCCTAAACAGATGGCCGATGCTAGCGCTCGAAGCGACTAAAACATTTGTCGGTCTTTTTACTTCCCATAAGATTATGTATCTTCCCCAAAACACTACTCAATCAACGATTAAACCTAGTGGACTATGTTGTTAATTTGACTAAAATTCTTTGACGATGGGAGTTTTGCCTTTATTTTGATTATGATAGTTTTGTTTACTTTACCTGAGGATTTCCTGATATAACTTGACTGAGGTAGTGGATATAAGGTGGTTCATCGGATATTTCGTAAAACCTGATGTTTCCGTCACCTTTCCCAGCCAAAAACACTATATTAGTGTCCGGGTCGAAAAAGGGAAATACTATGCCAGAAGAACTATCTATTGTGTCGGCGAAAAGTGGTCTTGACAAGTCGTTTTCATCCCAAACTGCATATCTAAAATTTAAAATATAATTATTTTTTAATTAAATTCAACTGTTCAATTTAATTCGGTTTAGCTAACTACATACCTTCTGTCTGAATGTCTGGAAAATCCAGTTGTAAGCAGTCGTCCAGTTGATCCCAGATAGACAACTTTGCTTGCCTTGGATCCTTCATGGCATATTCCCTCCTAAAAAATAATTTTTAACAAATGACCAAGATTCAAAGCTTCCATTAGTTTTGGCTAAAAAAAATGAAAAACATAGAGTTTTTTAAGATGTTTTATCGTGGTTAAGTTATAGTTTATGTTGTACACAGCTTTAATAGACGTCTATCAACCTACAGTGAACGTGATCATAAAACACAAAAAAATAGGTTTCTAAAGCTTCCTAAACACTTACTGATTTAACGATACCGCTTCTAGGTTCAATGACTCTTAGTTTCTTATCTTTGCAAGTGGTGGCCAACAGGCTTCCATCCCTGTTTAAAGACATTGAATGAATTGCATCTCGATGGCAGTCAATTACATTGATAGCTTCTCCTTTTTCTATGTCCCATACAATAACCTTAAAAAATATGTTATATAAGTACTTTGTAAGTTAATAATTTTACTTAACCCTAATTTATAACAATTTTTTTTCTGTTACTTTGGTGCTGCTAGAATAGGCTATTGACTATGTGAAAAATTGATCTTTACCCTTCTGCGATTCTTTTTATATGTATATGCATCCTAGAAGTATACATCCTAGAAGTTTAACCAAAAACGCTTAGTTTTAGAAAAATTGAAGCTTAAAGTAAAAAACGATTTTCCGCAATGTCGTAAAAATAGCCCTTTTCTTTAAAATAACTTTAAGAATACTGGAGTTACGTCACAACCGCTGTGTTCACACGTCGTCGTTGTGGTTGGGCCCAGTAGGATCTTTTGGAACATGCGCTAGAGCTGCTGGTTATCGGCAACTCTTGTTGCCACCGTATGGAACGGGATTCGAAGCTAAGATGAACACAAGGCTTTAACTCAAGGTGTTAGCATACCGTGCTGATGAGTGAATGACATCCTGTGCCTTAAACAGGGGTCCCCAACGGTGCCTCTGAGATACAGAGCGACCTCTCAGAGTATCTAGCCTTACTGTGGTAATGCGGGTCTGCGTAGTGAGTATTACTTCCCTAGCTCCAAACAGAAAGCGGACAGAACCGCTTTCATAGGAAAAAGTGACATAGGTGCTCTGACCGAAACGGATAAATCCGTTTCGAGAGGTGCCACTTAAGGTCACAAGCAGACAAAGGTGCGCCGACCGAAACGGGTGAATCCGTTTCGTAAGGTGCCCCTGAAGTCACCGGCGCCTGTTTCACGGGGAAGGGCTAATCCATCCCGAACAAACAGGTGCTTAGGAAGGGTTCCCTGAATCCAAACAGAAGGCGGACAGAACCGCCTTTATAGGAAACAGGGTTTCCTGGCTTTAAACAGAAAGCGGATAGGACCGTTTTCATAGGATAAGGCCGGAGATGCGGCCTCAGAAAGAACATCTGGTTCCTGTAACAAGGACCTGGTAGCTACCCAAGTCACTAAACCGGGAGAGGAGGGAATGATGGATCTAATCGTCTGCTTGTCATACTCTCCAGGAGACAGGGACACCAGGACACATTGTGCTCGTGTCCGGTAGTGACACGAGTAAGAGGAGATGTAAGAACTCTCTCCCAATCTGGTATCGGATTTATTAGAAGTCCGATCCTATTGGGAGAAATATAAAAAGGTGTGAGCCACAATAGACCACTCGGTCGCAGTGGAGGGCGTAAAAAGTCCACTGGAGATACGAAAAAAATTCTGGAGTAGCGAATTGTAGCTTTTTTGATTACAAAGATTTTTCATTACTTAGATTTTTCTGTACAAAAAATATTTGGCGAAATATGGCCGTTTAAAGCCCCTATTTAGGAGCGAGCTCTTAAAAAACCCTACAAAAAACTTTTCATCATTAAAACTAAAGAAGCTATGTTTAAAAAACCAATCTATTTTTTTTTCTAAAAATTCGAAATGCCCACTTCGGAGCATAATAATCTGTATAACCGGTATACTTTAACCGGTATAATTTTAAAAAGTAATTCTACTTTTTTTCCTATTTATATCTATTATATTGGTTTATAAGAATTGCAATGTTGTAAGGAGTGGTTGTTAAGGATTGAAAGTTTGCCAAATAATGAAATTGGTAATCAGGCAGTAATATTTTTAATTAATAAATCTGTCAAGCTATTAATTTTTTTGCGGTAAATCTTTTTTTAATTAAGCTTAGGGGTTGATTTATGGGGGTCAAAAAGTTGCAAAATGAAATTAGTACATATTTTAAGCAACAGCATTCTAAAGTTAAATCACTATGATAAATAAATCTTTTTTTTTTGCTTTAAGCTCTAACAAGAGTTGAGTTTTAGGGGTTGAAATATTCTGAAATTGTATTCCAAAGCATAAAACAATCATTATTCAACTAATCCAAATCAACTTTTACCCATCTTAAGTTTTAAAATGTTATTTTATAAGTTTTGACATTTAGGGGTAGTTTCCACACTTAAAAAACAAACAGCGCACATCACCATGAAATAGAATTTGAAGGAGAGAGCGCCTGATTTCAAATTTTTATGCAAATCGATGCAGGACAAAAAAATTGCAAAGTTTTGATATTTTTTTAGCTTTATTTCCGGGACTATAATTATGTATCATCAAATCGTTTTAATTTGTCAAAAACATTTTTTTTGTAAATCTCATGGGGGGTGGTTATTTAAAGGTTGAGTTATTGTAGTTAAATATTTATTACACCGTAAATTGTTAAAATATTTTTTTTCTACCATATAGGAGTCATTAAATAATTTTAAAATAAAAAAAAATTCTAATTTCGTTATTAAGGGTGATTTTTAAGGGTTGAAACGTTACAAATATAATGTAAGTTATAACTTACAACATAAAAATATATTTATTCTACATATTTGGATATGATTTTAATTTACATAACGTCTATTTCTATGGTTTTTAATTTTTTTAGCATAAGGGATGGTTTTTACCCCCTAAAAACAAAAATCACACTTTAAGCATATATAAACTTTGATCTAAAGGGTGAAAATAACTTATTTTCAAATTTTCATAAAAATTGAAACTGCACAAAAAAATCTGGAGGTCACACACCTTTTTTCTCCCCATACACTGTATTAATGACACGGTAATGATTTGCTGCGAATTTTTGCCTGTAATACTGCGGCATGTTGGCCAAGACTTACCAGTATTTCCGTCATTGGTTATCAGATTAGGTCTGCTGTTAAAATAATATCAAATTATTAACCTCATTCTATTTTCAGCTTCTATTTCTATGAGGCTAAGATGAGACGGATCGTATGGTTTTTTGAAGAGTTGAAAAATCCACTAAACGTTAATGTTAACAGTTCGCGACGAAAACAATAAGTTTACACAAATGCATCATACAAGACGGAGAACAACATTTCGGTAGGTACAGGGTCAACCAACGAAAAGGGCATACTTTGTGGCTCTCCTCGTATTAAAATAAATGTTAAAGAGTCATCTCATGTATTTTTTCCCGTGGAATCTAAAAGAGTTTTTACGAAAATAGTTAAAATTAAAATACATAGAGATACATAAAATTAACAACTTCTTATTTATTAATTAGTTTTTGAAAGCGTCTTATTTTTTTTATGCGTTTCAACAAAAAATATTTTGTGGACTTTATTTAATAAAATTATACATTTCACATATACCAATATGTATTAAAAACAGTAATAAACGCTAGACTTTGACAGGATATTGCCTTTTAATTGATATCTTTTTCTATTTTTTTTTTAATCGCAAATATCCCCTGTAAATTAAATTATTTGTTATTAGAAATGTTGCGAAATCCCTTTTAATAAAACGGAACAAAAAAAGTCGCTTTAAAAAACGAAACAATAAATAAGGTATCCCGTTATGAAAAAGGTAATTTTATGTCTTATCTCTTTTGTTTCAATTCAATTCGTTTTCTTGGGTGTTCTTCAGGATTTTACGGGAAAAATACTTAAGACAGTTATTTTACATTATTTTAAATATGTTATGTTAAAACAACACTACTTAATTAATAAAATAAATAAATAAATAGATATCGCTGCATGAGGTTTTAAACTCTTCAATCACTTTTCTTACAAAGCAACTCTCGTAACATCATAATAAAACTGACATTCAGAAACATCAATTATTGCCTTTTACAGAAAACAAGTATTTATTTACGCACATTTAACAACCGCTTTCGGTATTAATAAGAGTTCAAGTTCAAAAAAACCATTAAAAAAATAATTTCCTTTTTTCTTAATCGATGTTCAAGCCTAGATTGATCGAGCCATAACAGGTGTATTACGGCTTTCTAATCAATTATTTTCACTTTTGATATAAACAGCGAATTAATGTTTTTTTGATTCAATTTAAATTTAGTGCCATCTTGAGAATAGACATTTTTGTATTGATTTAAAATCGTGCTGTTATAAGATGATTTGGATATTATACAGGGTGAGTCAAAAAACATATGCCCAGGGCAGTTTCTAGGTATGGCCACGCCCTTGACGGGTCTTAACATTTTCGCCCCTCTTCCCCTACACACCAGGGGATTTGGGGAGTATGGAATACTTCCCAACAAAAACAAGGATTTCGAGGATTATTCCCCGGAAATTTTACAAAATTAAAAGTCAAAGTTGTAGGTTTAATGTTTTTTTAAACCGGGAATTTCGTTTCTTTAAAATACCAATTTTGTGGTTGAATTTGTATCAAATTCTATATTTTCTTTATATAAAAATATTAGCCTACCACTTAAAAGAGACATGATTTACATAAAACAACTGTTTGTATCTGACTGAAAGAAGTGGAACGTAAATTAACTATACATCCTTATTTGCGGATGATTAAACTTAGAATACATTTTCTCAACAATAAAATCGTAGTTACAAAAATACTGTGCATAGCAGGGCTACTAAAACGTAACATTTATACTTAAATAATATATACATAAATTAAATAATATACAACAAAAAAAGTGCTGCCCCCAATGCATAAAATACCAATTTATTCGCAGCCTAAATATTAAAAAAATTCGAAGTTACATTTTTGCTGTAGGTATCAAAATAAATTAATATTTTATTATTAATTAATACGTATTTTTAGTCTTATTATATTAAAAATAATAAAATTAAGTATCTAAGTTAAAAATTTGTTATTAAATAGTTCTGTTGTAATTTATTTATTTGAATAATTTTGTCAATAAAAAATAATAACAATATGACTATGGTACTGGCAAACGAAGAAAAAAAAATATTTTTTATAGCCGATTTTGCGCCCTCTCGCCTCCGCCTAAATACGACCTTGCATAAATATGCCATCGCTTAATGGGTGATTCCTTGGCCAAAAATAAGATAAAAATGTTAGAGTTGGAATTTTCTTCTAAAAATTCTGAATTATCTTGAATTATATACATTGTGAGAAAAAATATGAAGAGAGCTTTTTTGCAGAGAATAAAATTTTCTATCCAAATGGCACCTTGTAAGTTGCAAAAAATAATAATTGCAAAATTAATGCAAGAAAAGAACAAAAATAACTTTTTAGTTTAATTTTTTTAGTATTCTGTCCACAACTTTTTTTGAAGCAAGATAGGTATAGGCATTGCTTTACAAAAAAAAGCCGACGTCAAAACATTGCCTGACATTTTCAATAAAATTTACGAGATATGATTTTACAAATTTTACAACTTTTTATCAATTTTTTCCAATTTTTTTTATAGAATTTTTATTTTTTATAAACAAAAAGTTGTTTTATAACGTTACTTTAATAATAAAACATAGTTTAAAAGTACCAGGTGTTCAAATAAGAAAGGACGCCGGCTGTATCTCAGAAAATGTTTATCGCAGAGCGTTGGGGAAAAATATTATTGGTAAAGTGGTCAAGAGAAATAGCTGGAAATTATTTTCAAGTTTCTGAAATGACCGCTAGGGGGCGTAACTGCAACCTTGAATCTAAAAAAGTGATGTTTCTGTGAATTTTGCTATATTCACCTAACAAAAAAATACCTGATCTTTAAAGTCGATCATAATTTAAACCTTTTTTGTTCGATGATTTTTGCTGTATCTCTAAAAATAAAGTGGTGGGGGTATTTAAAGGTTTCTGTAAAAAACACTCTGTATCTTCAAAACGGCTAAGCCGATTTTAACAAGCTTGGGCTAGTTGACAAGAGCTTTTCTTGGGCTATAAATGTTATAATATTTGAAGATTTTTTGATATTCAGACAGAAATGGTTAATTTTCTCAAAAAAATTAAATGCATTAGTATGATTTTGTTTTATAAAAAAATAGCTAAATAATGCCTAAACAAGCTCGCGAAAACAGTATCTCGATATCTTGTTCCTTACCTAAAATTTAGGCCAAAGAAAATTTTATACGTCAATATCACAAACAGTATAAAACCAACAAGAAATTTTATAGGACATTAATTATGTATTTTTACGAAACCTTTAATTTAGGTTATATAATCTTTTCGTCTAAATTAATACTTAACGAGTTATATTAAAAAAAATCGAATTCCAGAGGTATACCTTAAAAAAATCCTGAAAATTAGAATAGAACTGTTTATAAAAAAATAATTATTATTACTTGTTTAATGCTAATTTTTTATAAACATATGCACTGCTCATACATTTGTAAATAAAATGCCTGAAAAACATGGCGGATGTTGGGG
>JAHBCN010001896.1:104220-117946 GCA_019359885.1 Listronotus oregonensis | reverse complement strand
ATTTGTCAAAAACATTTTTTTTTGTAAATCTCATGGGGGGGGGTTATTTAAAGGTTGAGTTATTGTAGTTAAATATTTATTACCCCGTAAATTGTTAAAATTTTTTTTTTCTACCAAAAGGAGTCATTAAATAATTTTAAAAAAAAAAAAAATTTAATTTCGTTATTAAGGGTGTTTTTTAAGGGTTGAAACGTTACAAATATAATGTAAGTTATAACTTACAACATAAAAATATTTTATTCTACATTTTTGGGATATGATTTTAATTTACATAACGTCTATTTCTAGGGTTTTTTAATTTTTTTTAGATAAGGGAGGGTTTTTTCCCCCCTAAAAAAAAAATCACACTTTAAGCATATATAAACTTGATCTAAAGGGTGAAAATAACTTATTTTAAAATTTTTAAAAAAATTAAAACCCCAAAAAAAAATCGGGAGGTCACACACCTTTTTTCTCCCCATAACGTATTAATGACACGGTAATGATTTGTGCAAATTTTTTGCCTGTAATACCGGCATGTTGGCCAAGACTTACCAGTTTTTCGTCATTGGTTATCAGATTAGGTCTGCTGTTAAAATAATATCAAATTATTAACCTCATTCTATTTTCAGCTTCTTTTTTATGAGGCTAAGATGAGACGGATCGTATATTTTTTTGAAGAGTTAAAAAAATCCACTAAACTTAATGAAAGTTCGGAAAAACAATAAGTTTAAAAAATGCATCATACAAGACGGAGAACAACTTTTCGGTAGGTACGGGGTCAACCAACAAAAGGGGTACTTTGTGGCTCTCCTCGATTAAAATAAATGTTAAAAGTCATCTCATGTTTTTTTTCCCAATCTAAAAAGTTTTTACGAAAATAGTTAAAAATTAAAATACATAGAGATACAAAAATTAACAACTTCTTATTTATTAATTTTTTTTTGAAAGGTCTTTTTTTTTTATGCGTTTCAAAAAAAAATTTTTTGTGGACTTTTTTTAAAAATTTTTAAATTTAATATAAAAGTTTTATTAAAAAATTGCGTTTACAAATATTTTTTAAATTATATTTTTCATTTTTTTAACCAAAATATTTTAAAAAAAATTTATTTTTAAAAATTTGGAAACCCCTTTTAATAAAAAAAAAAAAATTTTAAAAAAAAACTAAATAATATGTTATAAAAAAAATTTTTGCACCTTTTTTTAAAACGGGGGGTTTTTAAATTTTTTGGGGGTATTAAAAGTTTTTTGCTTATTTTTTTTATTTAAAAAAAACCTCTTTTTAAAATAAATAAAAAAAATACCTCAGGGTTTTTAATTTTTAATATTTTAAAACAACCTTAAATAAAAAAAATAATTTAAAAATAATTTTTCCCTTTTAAGCAAGTTTTTTTTTCCCCTTTAAAAACCCCTTTTCTTTTAAAAAGGGTTCAATTAAAAAATTTTTAAAAAAAAATTTTTTTTTGAATTTTTCCCCCCTGATTATAGATCATTTAATTTTTTAAAAAATTTTTTTTTTATATCAGCAATTAATTTTTTTTAAAAATTTTTACCCTTTTAAATAAATTTTTTATTTTTAAAACGGCGATAAATGTTTTTTATCATATAAAAACATTGGGGGTTTTAGGTTACGCCCTTGAGGGAAAATTTTTCGTTTCCCCCAAAAAGGGGGGATTGGGGAGATGGAATATTCCCAACAAAAAAAGGATTTCGAGGATTTTTCCCCGGAAATTTTACAAAAATTAAAAGTCAAAGTTGTAGGTTTAATGTTTTTTAAACCGGGAATTTCTTCCTTTTAAAATACCAATTTGTGGTTGAATTTTATAATTTATATTTTTTTATATAAAAATTAGCTCCACTTAAAAGAGACATGATTTAAAAACAACTGTTTGATCTGACTGAAAGAAGTGGAAAAATTAACTATACATCCTTTTTTGCGGATGATTAAACTTAGAATACATTTTCTCAACAAAAAATCGTAGTTAAAAAATACTGTGCATAGCAGGGCTACAAACGTAACATTTATACTTAAATAATATATACATAAATTAAATAATATACAAAAAAAAATGCTGCCCCAATGCAAAAAATACCAATTTATTCGCAGCCTAAATATTAAAAAATTGAGTTCATTTTTGCTGTAGGTATCAAAAAAATTAATATTTTATTATTAATTAATACGTTTTTTTAGTCTTATTATTTTAAAAAAATAATAAAATTAAGTATCTAATTAAAAATTTTTATTAAAAGTTCGTTGTAATTTATTTATTTGAATAATTTTTCAATAAAAATAATAATATGACTATGGTACTGGCAAACGAAAAAAAAAAATTTATAGGGATTTCGCCCTCTGCCTCCGCCTAAATAGACCTTGCATAAATATCATCGCTTAATGGGTGTTTCCCTTTGGGCCCAAAAAATAAGATAAAAATTTAGAGTTGGAATTTTCTAAAATTCTGAATTATCTTGAATTTATACATTTGAGAAAAAAATGAAGAGAGCTTTTTTTCAGAGAATAAAATTTTCTATCCAAAAAGGCACCTTGTAAGTTGCAAAAAATAATAATTGAAAATTAATGCAAGAAAAGAACAAAAATAATCCTTTTTATTTAATTTTTTTTGTATTTTCCACAACTTTTTTTTGAAGCAAGATAAGTATAGGCATTGCTTTACAAAAAAGCCGAGCAAAATTGCCTGACATTTTCAATAAAATTTACAGATATGATTTTACAAAATTTTTAAAATTTTTATCAATTTTTTCCATTTTTTTTTATAGAATTTTTTTTTTTTATAAACAAAAAATTGTTTTATAACGTTACTTTAATAAAAAAAACATAGTTTAAAAAAGGGGTTCAAATAAGAAAGGACGCCGGGTGTATCTCACAAAAAGTTTATCGCAGAGCTGAAAATATTATTGGTAAAGTGGTCAAAGAAATAGCTGAAATTTTTCGTTTTGAAATGACCGCTAGGGGGCGTAACCGCAACCTTGAATCTAAAAAAGTGATGTTTCTGTGAATTTTGCTATATTACCACAAAAAAACCGATCTTTTAAATCGATCATAATTTAAACCTTTTTTGTTGATGATTTTTTTCTGTATCTCTAAAAATAAAGTGGTGGGGGCTATTTAAAGGTTTCTGTAAAAAACACTCTGTATCTTCAAAACGGCTAAGACGATTTTAACAAGTTTTGGGAAGTTGACAAGATTTTTTGGGCTATAAATGTTATAATATTTGAAGATTTTTTGATATTCAGACAGAAATGGTTAATTTTCTCAAAAAAATTAAATGCATTAGTATGATTTTTTTTTTATAAAAAAATAGTAAATAATGCCTAAACAAGCTCGCGAAAACAGTATCTCAATATCTTGTTCCTTACCTAAAATTTAGGCCAAAGAAAATTTTATACGTCAATATCACAAACAGTATAAAACCAACAAAAATTTTATAGGACATTAATTATGTATTTTTAGAAACCTTTAATTTAGGTTATATAATCTTTTCGTCTAAATTAATACTTAACGAGTTATATTAAAAAAAAATCGAATTCCAGAGGTATACCTTAAAAAAATCCTAAAATTAGAATAGAACTGTTTATAAAAAAATAATTATTATTACTTGTTTAATGCTAATTTTTTATAAACATATGCACTGCTCATACATTTGTAAATCAAATGCCTGAAAAACATGGCGGATGTTGGGGCGTGCGCACAATTTTTTTTAAACTATTACAAGGGCTATAAGGTTTTACCTTAAGGCAAACCTTTAAAATACAAAAATAAAGCTTACCAGATGATCAAATCCCGCGCTAAAGAGAACATTTTCGGCAGTGGGATGCCACTCAATATATGCTACTCTTCGCTTGTGGCCTTGAAGCTCTACCAGCCAATCATTTAGATGGACTGCTAGACCATCATCAGGAATGTGCCATAATTTAATCTAAAAATAATAATAGGTTTAATATTAAGTATTGGTGAAATTATGTATTACAGCCGGCCAAAAAATCACAATTCCCTACTAATTTTTCTGTATTGATTTTGTGTCATTATAACATTATACACGTCTGGCAAACTTTCTACCGACCCAAGAAAAAGAGGGGAATACCTCGGACGGACGCGACGGGCAATGTTGCCAACCAGTAAAAATAAAATTATTTATTTTAGTTTGTTTTATTTGGGTTACTCGCCTTTTTACTTTTGGAAAATGGGATCTCTTTGGTCCGTCCCGGGGTATGCGGGCTGACCCTGTCCAGCCCTATGGACCCCTATGAACTTGCAGATCGCTGGACAGGGTCAGCCCGCATACCCCGGGACCCGGACCAAGAGGGTCCCATTTTCCGAAGAAAGAACTACTCAGACAAAGCAGGAAAAAACAGTAGAGCTGCTAACAGCTCAAGACCGTATCAAGGTATGGCCGCGCTCTTAACGGGGCTTAACATTTGCGCTCCCTTCTCCCACACACCGGGGGATTTGAGGAGTATGGAATACCCCCCAATAAAAACAGGGATTTGGGGGATTATTTTCCGGAAATTTTACAAAATTAAAGTGCAAAGTTGTAGGTTTAAAGTTTTTTGAACAGAGAATTTCTTAAAAATACCATTTTTGTGGTAAAATTTGTGTCAAATACTATATTTTCCTTATATAAAAATATTTGCCTACTATTTGATAAAAACATGATTTACCTAAAACAGCTGTTTGTATCTGACTGAAAGAAGCGGCATGTAAATTAACTATACATCCTTATTTGCGGATGATTAAACTTTCTCAACAATAAAATCGAAGTTACAAAGGTACTGTGCATAGTGTCTAGTCTACTAAAATGAAACATTGAATGTTATTTATACTTTAATAAATTAAATAATATGCAACAAAAAAAAGAACTAGTGCTGCCCCCAATTTATAAAATACCAATTTATCCGCAGCTTATATATTAAAAAAAATCAAAAAGATACATTTTAGCTGTAGGTATGAGGATAAATTACTATTTTATTAATAATTCATACATTTTTTTAGTCTAAAAATATTAAAAATAATTAAGGTATCTAAGTTAAAAATTTGTTATCAAATTGTTTCATTGTCAACTGATGAAAAAAAAAATCATAGCCGATATTGCGCCCCCCAGGTAGCTGCGCTCTTGGCGGGCGCTCATCTCGCCACCGCCTAAATACGACCCTGTAACAGCTAGAGATCGAATGCTCACGAACGGGCCCCAATGGCAAACCCGAAAAACCGTGACGTATCGGTGTCATTCTAACAGCGTTCGATCTCTACACAAGATATGCTCATACAATGGGGACCCAAGTTGCAGAATGTGCGACGAGGGGGAAGAAACAGCCTACTATATCCTGTGCGAATGTGAAGGTTGAATCACAAAAGACTGGCATTATTTGGGCAACCGGAGATAAGCCCACAGGAATATATCAACCAACCAGTCTTGGGGTTATACAGACTTGTAGAAGGAACAAGACTAATGGAAGGATTGGTATAAAAGACAATGGGACATTAGGCACAAAAAGCCCAAGAGGCTGCGCTGCCTTCGGTAGTAAATCTAGACGGCTCCCAGAGAAGAAGAAGAAAGTCGACGAAAGGTGGAAATAGAGAATTTAAAGCAAATCCATGGGTTTGTTTTGAATCCAGAAAAAAAGCGTGGAGTATGCGTCTAACCCCTTTGTTATATTTTATATAAAATGCCTATTAAACTGATTATTCTTATGATTTTTACGTACCGTACAGTCATCTGAGCATGATGCAATCACATTATCATTAAAAGGGTTCCATTTGATATCTAGAATTGGTCCTGCATGACCTGTTACTCTGCTAGCGTTGAAATCAAGCCTTCCAGTCTAAAAAACATATGTTTTATTTAAATAACATAACATTTTCCTTCACATTGGTAAATTGGTTTGTGTTTTCAGAATAAAGTTAGCTTCATATGAAAATTTTTAAAAATCAAAAATATTATCAACTAGTCTTTTTGTTACAGTTGTAATATGAACTATTAATTGTAGTTCGTTCATTCATACAGTTCGACTTAAAATAAAATTCATATTATCATCTTATTATCCGTTCAAAATAGACATTCACCCTTGCATAAATTCCCAGGAAGCTAAAAAATTACATGAACGTTAAGGATACCATTATAATGAAATTGTGAAAGTCCCCATCGATCCCATGTGTGCAAAAATTTTTATATAAGGTCAAAGTTTGCAAAAATGAGTTTTTTGGATTTTTTGGCGAAACGGTTAGTTTTATGATAAAAATAGCTTTGACAAAAATTGTAGATCATGTAATTGTCTACAAAAATTGTTTTTTCGCCTAAAATTTACCATTTCTGAGAAAAAGCGATTCTAAAATTTACCAAGTTTTATTCCCTGAACTATGCACACGTTTCCATGCCACCTGTGAGGCAGTGTACTTGACACGTTTTTTTAACGTGCTTTCCCTAGTAGGCCTACTCTACGGTCTATTTTATTAAATCCTAATAGAATAAAAGGTATTCTCATTCAATATCTATGATACTCATTATGTAAAGCGTATGATTACCGTCTAATATATTTACATTTATTATTAGCTTTGTCTGCAATATATTGAATCAACGTGTCACTTTCTGGTAGTAAGACATGAGGTGGACGATGAAAAACTGTTGCTGCCCTGTACATCATAGTTTCATTATAAGATGCGCACATACCAAAGTACGAAAAAATTAGTATGAGACGTTTTAAGGCAAATGGTCGATGAAAAAAAAAAACTGCAAGACCCAGTTGTAGCTTGGACTAAAAGGACCGAGTACGAACGGCAGTCATAATGCTATGACTAATGTTTGTACATACTAATTTTAAATGTTCTAAATTGAAGCGTTTATTTTTTAAAATTATTTGTTTCAAAAAATAAGTCAGTGACTCTGGAATATGACTAGTTATATCTTTAAACATACGACCTGGTGGGGGTAATAAGAATTATCAATGACTACCGATTGAGTATCTTTCTGAATGATTGCTGCCGCAGCTTCCAGGATCTTAAATCGCTCTTCTTTGCCATTAGATTTCTTTTTCACTTCAAGATTAATGACTTTATCACCATAATTTAATTTTAATTGGAGTTTGATTGTTCTGTTATCCAAACTCATGGACAAAAAATCGAATAATCTTTAAATTTGCCATAAGACGCAATGCTAATTGTCTGTACCAAAAATATTTATATTAGCACTTAGAAATTATCAAACAATGTGACTAAAATGTAAAGTGTTAAAAGGGATCTCACAGTTTTGTATTATTAAAAAATTTGTTGTGTTACTGATAAACCCCACAGAGTGTAGAAAGTTTTTAAGAAAAGAAATGCAATGGTAATTAAATAGCCGATTTCGATTTAAAAATGTGTAACACTCTGTGGGGTTTATCAGTATCCCAATAAATGTTGTGATGAGACACAACTGTAAGATTATCCTTTTTTAAAACTTTACATTCCACTTACCTCATTTGATGATTTCTAAGTGGTTACATAAATATTTTTGGTACAGCATTGCGTCTTATGGCAAATTTCAAGATTATTCGATATTTTTGTTGATAAGTGTATATTTGAATTTTTACAAACATTTTTTGATTCTTCCAATGTAAACTGACATTCATTACTATTTTCGATATAAAGAATTTTCGGCGTAGAATTTGTAAAGTTACTACACTTTCATTTAAAGAAACAATAACATTTGCATGTTTTATTGACAAACATTATGATATTTTAAATCAATCTTGGAGTAAAAAAAATCTAATGGCAAAGAAGAGCGATTTAAGATCCTAGAAGGTGCGGCAGCAATCCTATGGGAAGATATTTAATCAGCAGTTATCACTTGACAACGGTTAGAGATACATCACTAACCAAAATGTGTATCAATTAACAAATAAAAGACAATGGAAGTCCAAGATTTTAGTGTAAATGAAATTAGTCATATAATTATAACTGCTGTTCGCCCTCGGTCTTTTAAGTCCAAGCTACAATTGGGTCTCGCAGTTTTTTTTTATCAACGATTTGCCTCAAAAAGTCTTATACAATTTTTTTTCGTACTTTGGCATGTCCGCATCGTATAATTAAACTATGATGTTTGAGGCAGCAACAGTATTTCATCGTCCACCTCATATCTTACCACCAGAAAGTGGCACGATTCAATGTTGCAGACAATGCTGATATAAATGTAAATACATTAGACGGTAATATTACACTTTACATAATGGGCATCATAGATATTGAAGACCTGTTATTTTACTAGGATTTAATAAAATAGACCGTGGAGTAGGCAGGCCTACTGGGGAAACCATGTTAAAAAACGCGTCATGTACACTACCTCACAGGTGGCGTGGAAACGTGTGCAGAGTAAAGGAAATAAACCTTTAGTAAATTTTAGAATTGCTTTTTCTTGAAAATGGTAAATTTTAGGCAAAAAGGGAAAAAGTGTAAGAACAATTTTTGTAGACAAATGATCTACATTTTTTATTTCAACTATTTTTATCATAAAACTAACCGTTTCGCCAAAAAATAAAAAAAAACTCATTTTCGCAAACTTTGACCTTGTATAAAATTTTTTACACACATGGAATCGATGGGGACTTTTTACAATTTCATTATAATGGTATCCCTAACTTTCATGCAAATTTCAGGTTCTTGGGAATTTATGTAAGGGTACCCCTAATTTTCGGGCTAACTTGACCGGATAATTACCATTATTAAGAACACTTATTTTTTACTTTACTAATAGTCGATATTGATTATAAAAATTAGATCTTTTTAACGAAGTGAACACTGCGACACAATGTTAGAAATGAGCTCCTGCTAGTGGGAAAAGTCTTGCCACCGCGGAAGCAAATTTTATCGGCCAAGCTAGATTTGTCAAGTTTTAGACAAGTAGACAGCAAAATCTTAATTTTAGATAAAAATTAACATGGACTAAGATGATTCTGACACGAATATTAAAAAAATATATTTAATTCTTATCTTTATTACCTAAAAATATAAAAAGAAAATTTGTCCTAAAAATCTGTAAACGTTTTTTTTTAAATCCTAATAGTAAACATATTTTCCATATGTGGCTATCTTTATATAACTAAACAAGATTTTTTTTAAAAATGTACTTACACAATTAATGGGAACTACAATAAAAGCACCTCCTCCAGCAACCTCAGTGACTACAGCTAAAAATTTTGGGTTGACTGCGCAAAATTGCGAATCGTGTGCGTTTTTGGTAATCTGAATGTTTTCGTAACATTTATCTCTCTTGGCAGGTTCCCCATAAACATGGCGGAACTTTGAGCTTCTGACACCTTTAAACCAGATCTAAAATAAGCAGACAGGAGATTAAAGGCTAGAACTGTATAATAATATAAATCTTTTCTACAAGCGTGCGGAAAACTATACTTTTCCGCACTAGTCTGCGTGCGTAGTCTTTTAGTTTTTGGAACATAAATTAGTATCTAATTATAAAATAATGCATAATTTTGCTTAAGATAATCTTTTTACATTTATTAAATAAAATAAAATAATCCTAATTTACCAAATATAAGTACATATTTTTAATAACTCCATATAAATTATCAAAGAATCCATAGCAACTAACTAATTGTTTATGCATCTATTAAAAATTAATTTTCTGTCACGCATTTTTCAACCGAATTGGAGAAACATTTTCAATGGATTCTGACGACGATTTACCAGCATCGATTATGGAAGCAGCAGAAATAGCAAGTATAGATCTCCTGCCCATGAAATCTTGTCACAGGTATGAAAAAGAATTTGTTACGTTTGAGAGCTGGTGTCAAAGTAAGGGTGTGAAGTCTTTTAAAGAAGAGATTTTTCTGGCCTATTTCTCTTATTTATCAAAAACATGTAAACCCAATACATTATGGTCTAGATACTCTATGCTAAAATGTATTATTAAGTTACGAAAGAACATATATTTAAGCAAGTTTTTTAAAGTGACGGCCTACCTTAAAAAACAAAGCGTTGGTTTTAGACCCAAAAAAGCTAAAATCTTTTTAAAAGAAGAAATATCGAAATTCATGGAAAAAGCGCCAGATGATACTTATTTACATATAAAAGTGGCTACGATTTTTGGCATAACGAGCGCTTATCGTAGAGAGGAGTTAACAAAAATATGTATGAACCATATTGACCAAGGAAATTTAGTATTGATACATATTCCAGACTCAAAAAACCACAGCTCAAGAAGCTTTGTCATTTCTGGAGATGTCGAAAATGGAAAATTTTTGAATCTATATAGAAAGTATGCCAGTTTAAGAAAGCCGACACCACATAGGCGATTTTTTGGGAACTATAAACACGGAGTGTGTACAGTACAATGGTATCGGCATTAATACCTTCGGAAAAATGCCATCGGAAATAGCGGCTTATCTTAAACTTCCTAACCCGGACTTGTATACTGTGCATAGCTTTCGTCGGTCCTCTGCAACATTTCTCGCAAACTCCGGAGAACAAATAATATCCAACATAAAATGCCTTGGAGGTTGGAAGTCTACATCAGTCGCTGAAGGATACCTCGAGAATTCAACAAATTTTAGAAAGAATATTTCAAACAAAATACTTAATTTTACCGAAACACCTTCCACTATCCAGAAACAACCGTCAATGCTCTTGGCTGCTTAACCGAACTCCGCTGCGCGTCGTTTGTGTAACGGCAGCCGCATGCGGAAAAGTATCACTTTCCGCACTTGTTAGGAAAATAACTATATCCTACGAGCGTGCGCAAAGTGGCACATTTCCGCACCGAGTGCGGCAAAATAAAACTACTTTAAAATCATATAGGCAAGGAAGATTTATATATATTTTAGTAGTTGTTTTATCATATTTTTTAAGCATGTTATAGCGACCAAGGAAAAGGGATGAAAATATCATACGAAAAGCAAATTAACTCCTAATTAAAAACCAAGATGATCATTACCTATAATTTTTCGAAAATATTTAAAAATTACCCCTATTTGGGGGTTTTTAGACGATCATCCTAGAGTCATAAAGAAGCAATAAAAAAATAATTGGACCGGTACTACTCTTGGAACCACCAATCCTCAACACTCAAGTACCTCCGCGGGCTAGAAAAAATTCAAAATAAATCGATCCAACTCTCATACCGGTCTGAAATTTTTGGACGATCGTCCTAGAGTCATAAAGAAGCCATATAAATATTTGGACCGGTACTGCCCTTAGAACCATCCCTTGTCAACACTTAAGTACTACCGCGGGTTGAAAAAAAAATCAAAATGAATTGATCCAACTCTCATATCGGCCTGAAATTTTTAGACGATCGTCCAAGATTCATAAAGAAGATATGTAAAAATAATTGGACCGGTACTACCCTTGGAACCACCAATTCTCAACACTTAAGTACCTCCGCGGGCTGAAAAACTTTAAAATGAATCGATCCAACTCTCATATCGGTCTGAAATTTTTAGACGATCGTCCTAGAGTCATAAAGAAGCCACACAAAGATATTTGAACAGGTACTACTTTTGTAACCATCCCTTCTCAATACTTAAATACCTCCGCGGGCTGAAAAAAAATCTAAATGAATTGATCCAACTCTCATATCGGCCTGAAATTTTTAGACTATCGTCCAAGATTCATAAAGAAGATATGTAAAAATAATTGGACGGTACTACCCTTGGAACCACCAATTCTCAACACTTAAGTACCTCCGCGGGCTGAAAAACTTTAAAATGAATCGATCCAACTCTCATATCGGTCTGAAATTTTTGGACGATCGTCCTAGAGTCATAAAGAAGCACAATAAATATTTGGACCGGTACTGCCCTTAGAACCATCCCTTGTCAACACTTAAAGTACTACCGCGGGTTGAAAAAAATCAAAATGAATTGATCCAACTCTCATATCGGCCTGAAATTTTTAGACGATCGTCCAAGATTCATAAAGAAGATATGTAAAAATAATTGGACCGGTACTACCCTTGGAACCACCAATTCTCAACACTTAAGTACCTCCGCGGGCTGAAAAACTTTAAAATGAATCGATCCAACTCTCATATCGGTCTGAAATTTTTAGACGATCGTCCTAGAGTCATAAAGAAGCCACACAAAGATATTTGAACAGGTACTACTTTTGTAACCATCCCTTCTCAATACTTAAATACCTCCGCGGGCTGAAAAAAATCTAAATGAATTGATCCAACTCTCATATCGGCCTGAAATTTTTAGACTATCGTCCAAGATTCATAAAGAAGATATGTAAAAATAATTGGACCGGTACTACCCTTGGAACCACCAATTCTCAACACTTAAGTACCTCCGCGGGCTGAAAAACTTTAAAATGAATCGATCCAACTCTCATATCGGTCTGAAATTTTTAGACGATCGTCCTAGAGTCATAAAGAAGCCACACAAAAATATTTGAACCGGTACTACTTTTGTAACCATCCCTTCTCAACACTTAAATACCTCCGCGGGCTGAAAAAAAATCAAAATGAATTGATCCAACTCTCATATCGGCCTGAAATTTTTAGACATCGTCAAGATTCATAAGAAGATATGTAAAAATAATTGGACGGTACACCCGACACCACTCAACACTTAAGTACCTCCGCGGCTGAAAAACTTTAAATGAATGTCCAACTCTCATATCGGTCTAAATTTTTGACGATCGTCCTAGGTCATAAAGAAGCCACACAAAAATATTTGAACCGGTACTACTTTTGTAACCATCCCTTCTCAACACTTAAATACCTCCGCGGGCTGAAAAAAAATCAAAATGAATTGATCCAACTCTCATATCGGCCTGAAATTTTTAGACGATCGTCCAAGATTCATAAAGAAGATATGTAAAAATAATTGGACCGGTACTACCCTTGGAACCACCAATTCTCAACACTTAAGTACCTCCGCGGGCTGAAAAACTTTAAAATGAATCGATCCAACTCTCATATCGGTCTGAAATTTTTAGACGATCGTCCTAGAGTCATAAAGAAGCCACACAAAAATATTTGAACCGGTACTACTTTTGTAACCATCCCTTCTCAACACTAAATACCTCCCGGCTGAAAAAATCAAATGAATTGATCAACTCTCATATCGGCCTGAAATTTTTAGACGATCGTCCAAGATTCATAAAGAAGATATGTAAAATAATTGGACCGGTACTACCCTTTGGAACACCAATTCTCAACACTAAGTACCTCCGCGGGCTGAAAAATTCAAATGAATCGATCCAACTCTCATACCGGTCTGAAATTTTTAGACATGTCCTAGAGTCATAAAGAAGCATATAAAAATAATTGGACCAGGTACTACCCTTGGAACCATCCCTTGTCAACACTCAAGATACCTCCACGGGCTGAAAGAAAAATGAATCGATCCAACTCTCATACCGGTCTGAAATTTTAGACGATCGTCCTAGAGTCATTAAGAAATATAAAAATTACATAATGATTACCAGATCAAAACTAAATTTTTCAGAGAAAGGATATTTAGCAGGTGGTTCTTGGCAAAAGAAGAGATTTACCGTGTTTTTGATTCAAAATCAATTTTATGCAAGGTGCCCATTCAATAAACAGTTCAATTTTCGTAATAAACATTACAGATACGTTTTAAGTGACTTAATATTAATTAATGTGCCCAGGTACATAGGCTGGTTAATTATTTTGTAATACATACTTTTAAATTTCTTACTATGAATACATTCTGTGCAAAAATGTTACGTTCACCGATTTCAACAACTGCAAATACGTAAATTGTTTATAAATAA